>CCBP010000310.1:1456-15131 GCA_000765035.1 Trametes cinnabarina
TATTAAACAAGCAATCAATTGCATGAGCCTGAACCGCAGTACAATATATTCTAATAGGTAGTACCGGTACTGATGACGAAGTCATCATTAGCCAGACGAGCTGGGTGCCTCACTCCCTGCCCAGCGTGCAGCATCCTTTTGGCGCTTATAGGACGCAACCGCATCACTGATCGCTGAACGCGACAGAACTTCGGGGTTGTGCTGGTTCCGTGCTGGGGCCCTTGCATGCTCTCTGATACAAGAGATTGAATCAGTATATGTGTATCAAACTGGCGACCATCTCGCACTCACCGGCCGCACACAGAGATCTTTGTACAGATCTCCATGAGAATATGATCCAGGCCAGATTCATCCTCGAATGCGCAAAGCTCTTGCAGATGGCGTTTGTATACGCCGTAGTAGTTCTCCTCCGAAAACGTAACCTTCAGGAATACTCCCGATTCCCATTCATCAATCACACATTGAATCTGTTGAGAAGCTGTCCTGTGAGCTAGTTGCATTGCACCGTGGTTGATGACTTACCGCAGTCAAGACCAACGTGAGGCCAACCGACGGGAATGGCTCATATGTGGTTGCCAACCTGACAGCGTCGTCAGTCGCTGTCTTGTAGAAAATCCGATTAATGACCAATTGGATGATCTCGGCCTCGTAGAGGCCGACATGGCTCTCCGGACGCTCGCCAATGATCTGCCGTATAATGGCTGTGAGAACTATGCCATTGGAAGACGAGAATGTTCATACCTCATATGCAAAGGCGTGCGCGCGGCTGAGGAGGGAGACACGTTGCCGATTGTAAGCCTGGCTTTGCGAGGTGAGGCCAGCCTTCAGCCTGTACGCGCCCTGGACCAGGGCTCATGCTACACTCTTTACCTCTCCACGCAGATTCCAAGAGTACTGCATGATCTGGCAAAGTATTCATCAGCATGGGCGTAGCTTGGTGGCGAGAACATACAATGCTCAAAAGCTTGCTGTTGGAAGCCAGCTGGATATCTAGATTAGTCGCCGCTTTCTGCCATGCTTCCGCAACCCAAGCACGCTCATGGAGCTTGTTGGGGTACGCGTCGCACAAGCAAATAAAACTTTTGAATATCTTTGCGGCCTCGTGAAGGATCTCTTGCACTTGAGGCTCATAGTCGCCCTTGCGAGCCCGGTGACGGCCTTCGCGGGGTCCTGCAGTCCGACGTGCTTTGCGATAAGGTGTATCGTGTGGCGACATGCCGCCTGTCTGAGTATCCTCTTCGGACTGAGGTTCTCCGGGACCGTATGATACCACAGACTGTGGTGAAGCGGGACGCTCATTGTGGAGGTCGTTATCGGCGACTTCATGCTCGGGCTGTTCATCATCAAAGTCGTTATCGTAGACAGTTTGGGTGTCAATATCTGGCGAGGACACATCATGCTCGACCTCGGGCACCTCATCATACTGATATGCCTGTGCCTTCGCATACGCACGTGCTTGCGGGATGTAATCATCCATATCAACATCGTCATTGTCATCGCTGTAGTTGTCGCGCAAGAAGCCTGGACAATTTCAAATACTAAGCGCCCCATACTTACGTTTGGAGTCAGTCAAAAGCGCTTACCTGGGCCGACACGTACAAACTCGTTTTGGGTGGCTGGGACCGGCGTGGCCTGCGTGCGGTAGTCTACGCGCTTCGTGGGGATCTGCAAGTAATCAATGATGATTTCTGAGGTCTATAATCACAGCTGTTAGGTGTGCATCATGTACGTACCGTTTGTCCTATCCCTTGGGACATAGCAGACAGGTTATACTCCCTCAGCAACTGGACTGGATCATTGGGCTGCAATGAGCGCCGATCCTTGCCGTGCAAGAGGCCCGTCGACCCCAGGAACCAGAGGTGGTCAGATGCTGGTGGATGAGAGTGAAGAGAAAACTGTACACAATGGGGATTCATGACCATGCTGACTGTGGGTCAGCCCTGAGCCATGTCGTGCATGCGAAAATGTGTGGCTTTCAAATGATGACTCAATGGTCTCACGAGAGACTGGTGCACGGCACCCGTCTCCGGGCCGCTGCTTGGGTCCCATCACAGAAGAGGAGGATGCTACTGGTTCGGTGAAGGATGTAGATGCCTGCTGATGAGGTGATTGTGAGCGAGAACGTCCAGCGTATGGATCGCGTAATGCAGCCAATCTAGCGGCAGCTTCTTTCGAGAGCCTGTGGTGTTTATTCTGCACGATGTTGCATCAGACACTGGTGTGATGCAGAGGAAAAGACATACCAAGCTTGCTGGAGTGCTGGCTTGTCGCTGACCTGCAATGTGCTGCACAGGTGTTGCGTGGGAGCGGGGCATCGTATGGGTTTGTGCCGAGAAGTTGATCGTGTTAGCCTTCTGACTAGTGCGGTTGCTCGACAGGGTCTCTACACGGAAATTCTGCCAACGTCTGAGTCAATCAGAGCACCATAATGAGGAGAAGCCTCACCTGTTGTGCACATTGCGCTGGAGTGACCTTGGCAGCTGCCGTACTACCGTGCAGCCTCGGCTTACCCTCAGTTGATGCCCCAGTGTTTTGCTCCGCCGGCGCCTTGCCAACACTCTTAGCAGGTGCTGATGAGCCATTAGTTGGCCTGTCCTTCGCAAGCCCACGGCTTTTGTGAATGGTTGCGGCTGAAGAGTTGTCAGCCTCAAGCTTTTGCGACCTCATGGTACAACACACAGACCGTATTCTGCTCCTTTTTCTGTCTGCTTCCGCCTTCGTTTGCTGGCGACCACATTGTCATTATCAGGTTGAGGCATTGTCGCATAGTGCAGAGTCAACTCGGCCTAGAATGCGGGCTAGGATGCGGGCAGTTGCAAGAGCGTGCTTCAGAGACGTGGCACGTCACGACCTGCGAACGCCGTGGTCATAGCATGTCATAACGGTGCCAGGCAACCTGTCACACCAGCATGAATTTTTCTTTATCATCTCCCGCTCGTCCCAATACGCAGAACTCTCACCTACCTAGTCATGCCTCCTGTATGGTGCCAGAGCTGCGGCCACTCCTTCCAGGACACCGGGTGCCATAGCCGTCACCTACGGATGAAGCCGGCTTGTCAGAAACACTACGAGGATCTGGTTGAGCAGCATACCTTACCACTCGGCAGTCACGGGCATCAGGCCGCAGCTGAAGATGACAACCTCGACGAAGGCTTGCAACTGGGTAGAGAATCTTCTGCTACACCCGATGACGTTCCCGGAAGCGATGGTGGACTCTCAAGCGCGGAACCTACCAAACGGCGTCGGGTTATGGTCGAGGAGGTAGAAGATGAAGACATGCCTGGGGCTCACCCCTGGATCGCTGAAGATTATCCGGGACGTGCAGCCGAGACCCTTGGGAGGGGCATCACCCACTTTGATGACCTTTGCAGTGAGCAAGAGGCTCTCGGACAGGCTGCACACGCGCCGTTCGCCGATGACGATAAGTGGGGCCTTGCAAAGTGGCTGATCTCGGAAACCACGCAGACGGGTCTTGACAAGTTTCTGAAGCTCCCTATTGTGAGTGCGATGAACACGCTACAGGAACTGCTGTCACTGACCCACACTGCCATCAGACACGCAACAAGACATGCCCGACCTTCAAAAATAAGGACGCCTTTTTCAAAAAGGTGGATAAGCTCCCCACAGGCTCGGCATGGATCTGCGATGTTATCTCCATCGAAGGAGATCAACGCGGGCCCAATGGAGAGCCACTGCGGGAAGAAGTTGAACTGTGGAGGCGTGATGTGGTCGATTGCGTGCGCGAACTCATTGGTAACCCTGCCTTCAAAGAACGGATGGCTTACGCACCGACACGTCTGACTCGGGACGGTGTCCGCTATTATGGGGAGATGCACACGGCGGACTGGTGGTGGGACATTTAGGGGAGCATTACAAATGGACGTCGAGAGGAATGATGGCTTACATGTATATACTATTCAGATTGAACTCCCTGAGGGAGCATGCGTGGTGCCGCTCATACTGGCTTCGGACAAGACCAACCTCATGGTCTTGCGAGGCGACAAGACGGCGTGGCCCGTCTACCTGACCATCAGCAACATTGACAAGGCTGTAAGGCGGAAACCGTCAGCTCATGCTGCACTTCTTGTCGGCTACATCCCAGTCAGCAAACTTCATTGCTTCACCATGTGAGAAAACGAGGTCAGGCGAGAGCGGGGGACAATGAATCGCGTTTGTACCGTGCAAACGCGTGAGGACTACTTGACGCGCGCGGGCGGTTAAATACGTACATGAGTGGCGCGTGACTAGGTAAGCACAAGACATTCGGAATACAATAAAATGTAAAACCAAAACAAGGCGGGCGCACGCGCTCGCTCGTCCGGACTCAGAACACAAGAAATTCCAACACACCCCCTCGAGCGAGGCGCGGGTGTCATCACAGAGAATAATACAAAAAGAATTCTACCCCCTGAATCTACCAAGCTACGTCGGTAGCGGCGGCATAGCGTGAGAAATGCGCACGCGGTTGCGATGCAGGTGCGCATGGACAGCGCGTGAATGCGGGGACGCGGAAGGCACATTGTACGAGGGCCGGGGTGCGCGGGCGCGGGGTACGAGGTAGCGCGAAGGCACGGGAGTAGCGTAGAAGTGCGCGGTGGCGGGTTTCATTGTCGAGAGGGAGCGCGGGTCGGCGTGGTGTGTCTCTCGTCGTAGAGAGGGCGCGCGGGGTTAGCGTGTGGCGCCGTCAACTTCGAGGTGGTATGGGGGATGCGGGGGATCATCAAGGGTGCACGCGGGGGACGTCAGGCGATTCACGAAGTCGTCGTTGACTTCGTCGCCAGTTCGCAGGGTTCATCGGGGGTACATGGAGTCGTCGTCGTGATACGCGGGGTCGTCGTCGTGATACGCGGGGTCGTCGTCGGGGTACGCGGGGTCATCGGGTCGAGTCGTCGGGTTCGTCGGGTGGCTTCAGCCCCACCAGGCAGTCGTCGGGGTTGTCGAGTGGCTTCGGCCCCACTAGGCAGTGCACCGAATTATCCTTCGAGCAGAGGAGACGCGTTTGTGTGAGAAAATGAGGTCGTGCGAGAGCGGGGGACAATGAATCGTGTTTGTACCGTGCAAACGCGTGAGGACTACTCGACGCGTGCGGGCGGTTAAATACGTACATGAGTGGCGCGTGACTAGGTAAGCACAAGACATTCGGAATACAATAAAATGTAAAACCAGAACAAGGCAGGCGCACGCGCTCGCTCATCCAGACTCAGAACACAAGAAATTCCAACACACCAAAGCAACACGGTCCGAAGCAAACTATCACCTATTCCATATGTGCATGGCGAACATCCTCGAGCCTCTCATCGAGGCTGGGCGAACAGGGATTCTAATGACCTGCGCAGACGGCGCAGTCCGTCGTGTCTTCCCCATCCTCGCTGCATACATCGCCGACCATCCCAAGCAGTGCCTCATTGCGTGCTGCAGAGAGAATCGCTGCCCTCGCTGCCTTGTACCACGCAAGCGACACGGGGATAACCGGAAATTCGCCCTATGGAACCATGCCCGTACAGCAGAGACACTACGCTGATTTGGCGAAGGTCATGACCCTCCTGAGTATGCAAAGGCTGGCCTCCGCCCCATGTACCAGCCCTTCTGGGCAGCCCTTCCGCATACCGATATCTTCTCGTCCATCACTCCCGACATACTCCACCAGCTACACAAGGGTGTCATCAAGGACCATCTCCTTGTCTGGGTTGAGAAGATCGTCGGGAAGCAGGCTCTCGATGAACGCTTTGCTGCAATGTCCAAAGCCCACGGCTTGTGCCACTTTCTGCGGGGCATATCCCTTCTTTCACAATGGACTGGAGCCGAAGCGAAGGAGATCGAGAAAATTCTCCTTGGCCTCCTTGTCAGACGTGTGTCGTCACAGGTGCTGAAGGCCGTACGGGCTCTACTCGACTTCACGTACTACGTGCAGTACGAGGTCCACTCTGATATGACCCTTGCCTGTATGCGCCAAGCCCTCAATACCTTTCACCGCAACAAGCAGGCGCTGATCGAGCTCGGTGTGTGCGAGCACTTCAACATACCTAAGTTGCATGCGCTCAGCCACTATGTGGATGCGATCATCCGGCTCGGCTGTCTGGATGGGGTCAACACCGAGAACTCAGAGTGGCTGCATATCGACTATGCGAAGAAGGCTTACCGCGCTAGTAGTTGACGTGAGTATGTCGCCCAAATGACAACCTGGCTTCAGCGACAAGAGGCTGTCGAGCATCGTGAGGCGTATCTAGCATGGCGATCAGGACTTCTCGAGCAAGACATGGAGACGGAACGACTGAAAGATGTTCTAGAGGAGGACAGGGAGTACACTCAAGGGCATAGGGATGAAAGCGACAAGAGTGATGTGGACGAGGAGGAGGGTGACGTGGAGGACGACGAGAACGTACACGAGGTGAAAGCGCTTCGCGAGTTGCTGAACTCTAATGTGGTGCGCGCCTTCCAGCTTCCTCTCACACCGAATGCTCACCGCATCACAGTCGATACACTCATCCCGTCATATGGTGCTAATGACCTTGTGGCCGAGGTGAACGACTACCTCGCAGATCACCATCCTGCTGCTCCTCTCGTAGACGAGAACTCGAAGTTCAGTCTTTTCCACTCGGTCACTCTTCTTCTGCCTGCCAACATCCACATCTCCAATGAGAAGTGGCTCTGCAAGTTACGCGCTATGCCTGCCGTCCCACGCGTGCGTGATCGCAAAGCCAAACCCGCTCACTTTGACTGTGGCCTCTTGATTGAGGATGAGGAGTTATACCATACCGCTGGCAGCCTCTCAGGTATGTACCGTCACATGTCTCATGGTTGTGCTAGTCACTTGACCGACATTGACCGTCACGGTGTGTTCATTCATCATCAGGACTTCGCCCCGGACAAGTTCGCGCCATCTTCCACCTCCCAGATTGGATGAAGTGTCCAGAAACTCTACTCTATGTCAACTGGTTCCGTCCATTTCGAACTCCCGACACCACATCTGGCCTTCCCCCGACGTCCCATTCTACCCGCACACACCGCCGCAACGCTACTGTAGTGAACATAAGCGACCTTGTCCGCACTTGTCATCTATTACCGAAGTTTGAGGCAGAGGAGTCGATGGTTGATTGGATGGCAAAGGACGTGCTTGACGAGTGCATAACATTTCTGCTCAATCGTTACTATGACTTCCAGACTTTTGTAGCAATGTCATGACATGTTGTTCTCATTGGTGTCCCCTCTGATTTGTGAGCACAACCTTGCGCCATGTTGGCCTAGGCACGCTCATGTAGTGCTTTGTTGCCTGTGTAGTACACGGTAGTGACTATGGTAGCTATACAGTGCTATGGCTGACGGATCGTGCCATATAGGTTGGCATCCAACTACAGCTCGCCAAAGGTTTTCCTGATGCGCCTAATGCCGTCCATCCGTACTACAGAGAGCTGGCACCATAGAGACAATTTGAAGCACGATACAGCTCCTGAATAAAACCAACATGGGATCATATAGTACCAGAAGGTACAGATGACCCTACCCAGAAATTCATGGGCTGTATAATCACAGCATAGCTTGTATCACTGCCCCCTCGTAGTACCCGATGAAAAGCTGCCAGTCGTGGTCTTCAACTTGTATATTCTATTGCAAATCTCAGTAAGCAAGCACAGGCACATGCTACAGGGGATTTCAATGGCGCTTTATATACAATGGGTGCTCTTCGCGTCGTTGTGCTGGCCAGCTTCCCTTAGAGTAGGATACAGGGGCATCATTTGGCGCCCACGAAGCGCCCATGAGGTGTCGAATTCCGACGCTCCTCCTGCCTCCCACAGTCAGTAGAGATGTACACAATATATACAGAAGATGCTTAAGAATACATGTAGAATACAATAGTGCACTTGAACCAGCAGAATTTGCAGTGTAGTAAGCGAGCTGAGCCCATCAGGGCAGTCCGCATCATTTGTGCAAAACGTGCGCGTGCGGCGCTTGTCCAAAGATTTCGAAAACAGCTGTATACTGACATCAAATTGTCACGCTGTATCCGCCATTAAGGGCCTGTTCGGATACCCAGGTTCTGCGCAGAACCTGGATTCTCAGGCGCGGATTCTGAGCCCAGCGCTTGGAGGTGACCAGAGTGTGACTGATGTGATGATCGCGTGACGGGCGCCTATCCGGCAGTGGGCCCGCTTTGCCGGCACTGTGCAGCTTCTGGTGGCCGTGTTCGAAGGCATTGCTCGAGTTGTCCTTCTCCTTCTCTGCACCTCTGCTATAGGGTGTTCTGGCCCCTTTTTTCAGCTTCTATGCCTTCTCAACCTCCTTCTGGTCCCAAGGGACCTGAATGTGATACTACTTCTGGTAAAACAGCGCCCAACAAGGCTGCTTCCAAGCCGGAGAAAAAAATTACAGCCCACTGGACAGAAGAGGAGGAGAAAATTCTCATCGACTTTCTCGCTACCAACGGAAAGGCTGCTGCAGCTGATGGTGCAAACTATCGCAAGCCTGTCTGGGAGGCTGCAGCACGTAAGCTTGGTGCCCTCCCATGCAAAGGGGCACCTAAGACGTGGCAGGTTTGCAAGAATAAGTGGGGTCGGGTGCGCATTTTTAGTCTTTTCATGTTCGCATTTTTGCTAACTGTGCCTCTAGCTCAAAAAGGCATATTGGG
Source organism: Trametes cinnabarina (assembly GCA_000765035.1). NCBI lineage: Eukaryota > Fungi > Basidiomycota > Agaricomycetes > Polyporales > Polyporaceae > Trametes > Trametes cinnabarina. The sequence continues at coordinate 10,080 of CCBP010000310.1, forward strand.
CCATCGTTGTTCTGGAGAACTATGGCTCAGGCCTTACCTACGATGAGGAGAAGGGGGCAGGTATCACAGAGGATATGGAGGAGATCTGGGCGGCTTACATCAAGGTGAGTGCTGATAGTCTTACCATTTGTTTAGCCACTGATGTATCATCCAGAGTCACCCTGATGCCTCACCCTTCAAGAATAGAGGGTTTGTGCATTACCCGAGTATGCAGCCTCTGATGCCTACAAAGGCGAAGGGAAGCAACGTGTTCCGTGCTGGACATGTTCAGCCATCCCAAGCAGCTGAAGATCAAGGTGATGAGAATGAAGCCATGAATGATGATGAGACGCAGCCAGCGGATGAGGATGAGGAAGAGGATGATGAGGATGATGATGTTGTCATTCTGCCAGTATGTTTGATCTGCTTGGCCAGCTCAGATGTTAATCAATCATTTTCAGACGACCCCAGCATCTTCGCAGAAACGCAACAGTGCTGTCCCGCATGGTGCAAGCACCAAGAAAGCCAGGGTGTCTCAAGGTGCCCAAGCCTTGCAGGCTGTTGGTGAAAAGCTTGATGACTTCAACACCATCCTCCGATCTCTTGTGGCTCTTGAGTCGCAGGAACCAGCTTCCTTGGGCCCTATTCCACCCGCAACTCCTCAGCGCAAGCAGCTTGCTATCCGTCGCGCTCAGCACCTTGAAGACCATCTGGATGATGATCGCCTCGTGGCTTTGATCAACATCTTCGAGAAGGATGGGAGTTCTGCAGACACCTATTTGGTTTTAGAGCGGGAGAGCCTGCGGCGTGCATGGGTGGAGAACAAACTGGCTAGCAACATGTAGACTTTACAAATCAGCTAATCTCTATAGAACATTCTGATAGTCCTGCCACATCTCCTCTGCAATCTGATCCCGAATCCTTGCTGCTCTCTCCCGTTCTGCCACTGAAGCTGCCCCACCGCCTAGTTCACCATTGCGCTCGCCTGGCGAAGGGTCGTAAAAGTCAGTTGCAAAGTCGTTGATCTCATCACCATCGTGGATACGGATGAAGTTGTGGATGGCACAAAGCGCAGGGAGAATACGGGCCTGAACAGCCATGCTGAATTCGCATGGTATGGTCAGAATCTTGAAGCGGCACTTTAAAATGCCAAGAATGCGCTCGACAACATTTCTGGCAGAGGCATGACGCAGGTTGAACAACTCCTGGGCATTCATCAGCCTGAATGGGTCAAAAATAGCAATTGCAAAGGAATACTGAATTACACTCACCTTGCTTCAGCACGTCCCCATTCTGCAAGATGATATTGGACACCATGGTATGGGACCAATAAAACATCACACATAGGGAAGCCTGCATCGCCAAGGTATATCTTCCCCTCCGGAATCGGTAGTGAGTGCTGTCGAGCATCCGCAAAAAGAGTGGCATCTGCTACAGACCCTTCCCACCCACTCAGGACATGTTGAAAGAGAAGGTCGAACGAGCAGCAAGCGAGGCAGTTCTGGGAGACACCACCTTTGCGGTTACGGGATGCAGGGCGTTCCTCCAGTGAAGGAGCGCAGGCGATATGGGTCCCGTCCATTGCGCCAACCACATTCTTGAGATAAGGATAGAATTTGGGGTTTGTCGAGATATGGAGGGGAATGGGGTCATCCGCAGATGGGAGCTTTACATAACAGTTGTAAAACTCGGGGCCTGATATCATCTACAGAACAGACTTGAAGTATCTAGAAAGCCAGGGGGATTAAAAATGTCTTGTAAATTAGTTATGCTATGGGTAGACATACTTTGCGATTGTCTCATTAGACCGTTGAAAGCGCTCTCCGACATGGCGCACTGATAACCCAGTTACGCATGTGTACAGGAAGATTGCAACCTGCTCCCTCAGGGAGACGTAACGCGAGCCACAGTAGCCAATATCCTCCAGAGTCTCCACAAGCCTGATGAATACGTCCTTGTGTACACCAAGTTCCGTCTTGATCCGTTCTGGATGACTGTCAAGGAGCTCATTGAGCCATGCTAGTCCAGATAGTGCAGAGGTGTGGTAGGGAATCTTGTCGTAGTGGGTCCTTGCATACAGAGAGACGACTTGTCGAACAGATGTAACCAATTGTGAAGCCAGAAATGTGTAGAGACGGATTCTCTGCCATCTATTCCGAAGGGGAGGCATGGGAGCAGAAAAAAAAGACGAGATTTTCGTAAATAGGCGCCCATTGCGCACGCAAGAGAGTGAGGCGCCGTGATTACCGTAAACGGCATGGGTGACTTAAGCGCCCTGTCACTGCGCTAAGCGCTGGGCTCAGAATCCGCGCCTGAGAATCCAGGTTCTGCGCAGAACCTGGGTATCCAAACAGGCCCTAATGTTGTGGCACTATTCCTTGGTGTCGGTCAAGTGCGCATTCAAGACTATTCAAGATTATGTATTGTAAAGCGCCGCTCAGCGCTCAACGTTCCCAGTGAGAATCGCGCTTTTCTGAGTGTATCTGTCGATATCCTGGATCTCATCCCCTCAAGCCTGATGCAGACGTACCCGAGGCGCTCTCCTGAGAGCAGGATTCTGTCTCTCTCAATTGAGTCAACCACATCCTGATGTAAGGGTGTTCTATCTCAAGATCCGTGCGTCACAGGTGAACAGAAGATGATTCCGCTGTTTGCTATATAAAGTTCTGCAGTGGTTCCCGGGCCATGGGCGGGGGCACGTTGTGCATTATCATGGCTCGAGAAGTCTCTTATGCATGTGTGAGAAGTATGCGTCGGCATTATTTGGCTTCTCGAGCACATCGAGTCACCAGCAGCTGCAGAGAACACGGGGTGACAGGCACAGACAGGGAAGGGTACCGTGACTGGCACAGGTATTCATGTTCCTCCCCTACAAGGATTGCGTGCGACTTCGCATAACACACGAGCCCAAGAGTTGGTGCCGAATCGAGATGGCCAAGAGAACATAGTAGGAAGTTTTTGCGGTCGCTAGCAGCTCAGTGAGTCCATGCTATTTGCTATCGCTCAATTTAGATCTGATACCTGGCAGTAGCATTAGAGGCGGTGTCCAGGTGTCCTGCACACGCAGTCACAGAGGCCTGTGTTGGAAAATCGGATAGATAGCACCCTCATGCGAGGTCGCACTGACTACAGCGCCAGTGCCTGGATTCCCCTATCAGTACGAAGAATACAACCGCCGGAAAACTGGTAAGCTTCGAATTCAAGAAAATACAGAGATGGTGCTTAGCTGTAAGATGTCTTGATATGTTACTCCATTTGCAAAATCCCAAGAATTCGGTTACTTATACTTGACTGTGAGGCCGCTTCCACCGCTTACCACGGTCCCCTCGATACTCATACTTGACTGTTAGGCCACTCACTAGTACTCCCGCTGACCACGATCCCCTCAGGATGTCTACCTTCGCAAACATCACCACATTTGCACTCTGTCTTTTATCTGCCATTGTGATAATCCGGGCATTCACACATGGGAGGAGAACTTCTTTACCAGGACCCCGTCCATTGCCGGTGCTCGGGAATATTCTCCCCAAAGAGCGCGTTTGGAAGGCTCTCAATGACATAGGAGAACAGTACGGTGCGTATGCAATACGACTGTTCCTTCTGCTTGAAGCTAATTCCTCTTCTCATGAGGTAACGTATTTTCGCTTCAAATCTTCAGCACGCCGGTAGTGGTCATGAACTCTGCCATAGCCGCCCGAGACCTATTTGAACTCAGGTCAGCGAACTACGCAAATCAACCGTTGCCGACGATTGTACGAATGTCTGTGAACCATTCCCACTCTCGTATTACTTGGCGTTCATCATACATATCATACTAGGGGTGGCTTTGATCGTGGAGTCGCTTTCGAACATGACCCGGTGCGACTATGTCTTGGCAGGAAGGTTATGCACTTGGTCATACAACCTCGGGTCATCGACGAATTTCGAAGCCGTATGCAGCACTACCTTGCTCTATTTCTTAAGTACATGGCGCAAAGTCCCGACAATTTCATACATTATGCCAAGTTGTGAGGCGTTTGTTGCTCCGTGTACGTTAATACGACTCCCACGCCTCCAGCACCGCGTTCCTGGATTTTTCGCGAATCCTTCGCACTTCGCACTGTGTTGCTTCGCCTCTCGTTCTCAATTTCTTTGCAGTTCACCTCCTTGCCTTGCGCTTGCTGTTACGGACATGATAGGCACAAGTGTACGTCACCAACCTCTCAGCGAGGCGAACCGACGAACTCGGCACGGAATCCGCACGGGCTGTATGTTCGCGATCGCGGGCCAATACGATTGCAACCCTTTGCCCAGCTCCGGAACTCGGTGAACCACTTCGCCGGTGTCCTCCGACGTATCGTACGATTAGCACGCCATTTGCATGTAAAATACTGGCTCTTCACAGCGAAGCAATTCAGACTCTCTTTCCCCCAAGAAGTGAGGATCTCACAGACTCCTGCGATTGTGAACTTTGCGACTGCGTTTCCCTTTGCGTTCTCATGGTGATATAGCGATCATATAGTGAACTGCGTGTCTCTTTCTGCGTCTTCTACTGCGTGCTGTTCTCGACTGTTACATCCTGTGCAACTCTGGACTCAACTCCGCATTTTCCGCTTTTAACCCATTAACTCCGGTCCGGACTTATTTAGCTCCGGAACTCCGGTTTCCCACAGTCCGGACTTGCCAACTCCGGACCTCTAGCTCCGCATTTTTGGACTTGTACATTTCATATTCCAGATTGCACCATTCGTTCGTGATTGCTGCACTAACAATAAGCCTATTGTCTTGACCACCTCCGTAGCCTTCCGTTATCCCCTTTTGGACTCCTTATTGTCTCCTTAACAATAAGCCCACTTACTATTTATACTCAGCTGGAATATGGTAGCTACTCAGTTCAGATACCTCGTTACTCAACACTGTCCTCCGTCACCTGTAACTCCGGCACTCCTTATCCACTTGTCCGAACTCCGGACATACTCCTCCGTAACCCGGACCTGCTTGTCTGAACTCTGGACTTATCCCTCCTAATTCCGGACCTAACTCCGGACTTGTCTTCCATAATTCCGGACTTAACTCCGGACTTAACTCCGGACC
>CCBP010000311.1:1042-50816 GCA_000765035.1 Trametes cinnabarina
CGGATGGTGCAGCGTCAGACGGCGCGAGGGAAGCGTATGAAGGCGGGTACCAAGGGTGCCGCGGCGGCAACGGTGCACGGCGGCTCGGAAGATCATGCAGAGTCAGACGGGTCGGAGTTCAGACGTAATGCTTGTCGCCGATGCCTAGTACAAACTGAATGTAGTGTCTGCATCTATCTATTCTTGCGAACCTATCCAACCCCGAGCCTGCAGTGCCCGCTCATGCCGACTGGTGTTCTTATGCCGAACCTACATGACTACTTCTATCCAGCTTATAGACATCTTGCAGTTGTTCTTACGAGACTTATCTCAGTTGGATCCTTACGGAACATTCAGGTAAGTTTAATAACCTTACCAGGGGCATCCGACATAACTTATATAAGGCCTATTTATCTTGTGCCTTACGGATCTTATGGACCTTACACAAGGTCCATAAGATCCATAAGGAGATGTGCGATAATGCTGATGTTCTCCCCCTTCAAGAAACGTCATGTTACATCATGGCCAATCCTTCTCATCATCTATAACCTTCCACCCGAACTCCGCTTTCTCCTGGAGAATGTGCTGTGTCTGGGTGAGATCCGCGGTCCCAAGAAGCCAAAGGACTGGGATTCCTTCATCTGGCCAGCGGCGAAGGAGTTTCTCAAGCTTGCCCAAGGCGTCTGCGCATACGACAGCCTCTCAAAGTCACTGTTCTCCTTTCATGCGTATCTACTCCTCATTTTCGGAGATATGCCGGCCGTCGCTATGATGATGCGCATGTTGGGCCACAATGCAATCTCGCCGTGTCGTGCTTGCCACATCATAGGTGTTCGCATCCCAAACAAACCTCGCGTGACTACCCACTATGTGCCCCTCGACCGCCGCAACCATCCATCAGCTCAGACTACCAGTGGCACGATGCTGGTGAAGTACGATCCCAAGAACCTTCCAATGCGCACACACGATGACTTTCTTGCGCGAGCACGCGCCATTCAAGCAGCTCCCACCCATGCCGAAGCAAAGCGACTTCGTAAGGAAAGCGGTATTCACGGGATCCCATTGCTGTCCATACTCCCCTCCATCTCATTCCCGCAGTCTTTCCCCCACGACTTCATGCACCTCATCTTTGAGAACTTGATCCCCAATCTTGTCTCGCTGTGGACTGGCAAGTACAAGGACTTTCCTCCTGACGATGACTTTGTGCTCACACCAACTGTCTGGGACGCCATTGCGGAGGCTGGCGTAGCGTCTCGAGCCACCATTCCCTCTGCCTTCGGTGCCCCGATGCCAAATCTCAGCTCGGAGCGCTCGCATATGACCGCGGAGACCTGGTCCTTCTGGGCAATCTACCTCGCGCCCATCCTGCTGCGCAGACGCTTCCTCAAGGATACCTACTACCAACACTTTGTTGCCTTGGTGAAGCTCATCAAGCTATGTCTTCAATACGAATACACAGATGAGGACATCAAGACCATCGAAGACGGATTTTCAGAGTGGGTCATGGAGTTTGAGCGGTAAGTTCGAGTCAACTCGGAGTCCCTCATTGTGTCTTCAGCCGACTGTTACTCACTAGCGGTCTCGACAACATGTAGCCACTACTACCAATACGATCCAGAACGCCTCTCTTGCTGCACGCTCACCATACACGCTCTCCTCCACATTGCACATGATATCCGTACCGCAGGGCCTGTATGGGCATACTGGGCATTCCCAATGGAACGCTATTGTGGACGTTTGCTTCGTGCAATCACAAGTCGGCGATCCCCGTGGTCAAATCTAGACCGTTGGATCGAGTTCAATGCTCTTTTGACCCACATCATCGCCGTCTACGACCTTCAAGGCTGGGACAAGATCGATCTCGAGCCAAAGCGACGGCCGCAACGCGATATTACAAGCCGGGAGTGTAAGTACAATTGCTATACTTACTAGCTGATGCTTAGCAGCAGGCTGATTACTGGCATGTTATGGCTATATCGGGATTCGGACGTTTACAGATCCTCAATGTATACTATTGCAGCCTTTTGCGACGAAGCCAATCTCGAAGGCGCAGTCGCTTGCCATTGCGCGATGCCTCGTCGCGCTCTTCGGACAGGACATCAACTTCACGCAAAGCGATTCCACCGACCCTCGAGCACTGCGGCAAGCTTCGTATCCCTGGCGGTGGTGACACGGTCCATGCAAGCGACTTGTGCCGACGAAAAGCTCGTGACAAGCGCGATGCAAGTTTCGTACGGGTACGCATGCCGCTTTTATACAGTGGCATATGCTACAGTATGAGTGGATTTGGGACTGACCAGGGTATTATTGTTTTGCATCCTCTAGTATCAGAAGCTCACCGACAAGCGTGCGAGGAACCACCGGGCTCAACCGGAGTTCGTAATCAAGGACTACTGGGGGCAGCTCAAAAACATGTTCATCCTACAGCTGGACGTGAGCCACGCACGCATACTCGGTCTCAATGAGCCACGCACCCTGTTCCTCGCTGAAATCAAGCAATGCAAACCCGATGGAATCGACGACCTCGGCAATGTCTACTACAAGGATCTCGGAGCGACTGAGGTCGTCGACCTCAATGCGATACAATGCGCGGTTGGGCGTGTAGAAGTACGACAGCGACGATGGGCGATCATTGACCGCAGCGGACCTCTCGCACAGGCTGTATTCACAGATTAGGATACTTACATTGAATTAGTGCGCATTTCATCCGATTATCAACCAATGTACATGCGGCATCACGTATAGCGAAGTCCCCCATAATGAGTATCACCCTCGCGCGGATGAATCGGAGGGTCGGAATAATCACCATATATTCATCCCCATCCTTTTTCCTACCGCGACTGGATAAAACTCGTCGACCACTCCGGCGCTGTGTAAGCGCCGGTTGACTTCCATGCGCGGGAATCTTCACAGTGCAGAATCCGCAGGAGTAACTCCGAGTCAGCTAGCCTTCTTCGAAACCACATATATCCTTATACATGATGATAGTTGCTGTGCATCGAGTATCATGATCATTGGCAGCTGTACTCGTTCACGCGCTCGGTTCGAAGATAATGACTTACGGGTGCTGAGAGCGATTGACATGAAATGCGAGGTAACGGGAGCCATCGCGACATACCACCTCAACATCCGGCTCGTGGCAGAAACATAGGGTCATATGAGCCCCATGCCGTACTGCCTTGTCTGCGAGCGTAGCCTCAAGGTGCTGCGATAATGAGATAATACGTAAGTTGAACGTGAACTTTGGGAAAATCATGCAAACGTACGTACTATGTAGTACTGAGTTCCGCCTCTAGGATATCGCCCCCTCGCCTCGAAGCGAAGGTTCCTGGCGTGAGCTCGACCCTTGGGTTGGCCTCGAGGCAATCCGATGCTTACGTACATAGACGGAGGGCGATAAGCGTGTGCGTGCGACCGTGTTGCAAGCGAGGTCCGCTCGATGATGGTGCCGCATAGTCACCGCCCACTCACTCCGGAGTTCGCAAGGCCTCACAGTTCTCAGACAACGCCAGCCTTTGCACCGCACCCCATCGCGGTCGCTCCCTCCAACCTCATCTTCACCTGACAGTCGATCCTCCTCGATGTCTGGCCCGCCTCCGGACCTAGAACTTGAGGTGACGAGCGTGTTGTATCTCATTGAGGACTTGGAACTGCCACATCCGTCTGCGGCACTCCTTCGCTCCTTCGTCACCGGGGCTGTCAACCGCACCGATGCTGCCAGATACGTTCGCAGCAGGTTATCAGCGGACGAAGCGCGATTGCTAGTGTCTGACTGGACCTACATCATCGGTTGTCGTAAGTCGTCGTACAGTCTCGTCGTTCAAGTTGTTAGCTGATGAGGGAAGTCACCGAGAATGGCACTCCCCCGCCATCGCCAGATGCCCAAGCGTGTTCCGCCATTACCAGGCGCGACGGTGAAAAGTGCTGTATTACAGGTATGCCTGGTACACGCAAGGATCCTCTCGTGGTCGTTCCAATCTTGCCTTGTCCATCCGGATGGATCACGGATCAGGTGTGTCGTGTTGCAATGCAAGAAGCCACCAACTGACAGTCCCACCTATGGTGCACACAGGACCGGATCGTCGAAATGCTTGGCGTTTTCTTCGGCCAAGTCTACCGTGACTGGTGGCTCGCAGTCGCCAAACACCCGGAAAAAATGTCACCTTATAGCACTCACTGGCTAGTCCGAAAGTCCGCAGCTCAGACCTTCGCTCAAGGGATGGTCGGATTGGTGAGGCTACATCCCTCCATGATCGAGGTCAGTTGAAAGGCCGATGCAAAACGTCATCTATCAGCAAACGCTGTGCTTCTGACATTTGATTTGTTACTAGTATAAGGTGCACCAGGAATTCATCGGGACGGGACATCCCATAGAGATACATGGACAATACCCGCTCCTTGGCGACCATTCGCGGTCAGGCATCCACAAGGTCGATGCACGTTTTGTGGGCACCCAGCTCCGCTTCTGCAGAAGCATCCAATTCTTTGAGCTTGCCAAGGAGACCGCGCCGGAGATCTTGTCTGAGTCTCTGAGGCTTTCCAGAGGTTGCCCACCCCTGCCACTTCAGCCACCTATCTGGCGGCAATGGAAATTCTCTCTCTCTCAGCTCCTCCCAATGAGGGTCTTCCTTCGGATCTGGCTTCTGCTGCCCGGCAGGCTCCGGTTATCCACCTACAACAAGTTGCTCGAATTTGGGCGCCGTCTGTACAGGCATGGCAGATCGGCAGAAGTTCACAGGTTGCCGTTCGGGCTCTACCTTAGGCATGGCAGTGGACTTGATAGCACTCGGAACGAGTTCAATGCCCTGAAGTTGGTCCGCCAGCATACGTCTGTCCCTGTCCCCGAACCGCTCGATCTGATTGGCCTACCGCCATACCCGAATGATCCGTTCAAGGAGGACCATGCCTATCTGCTGACGACCAGGCTCCCGGGCACGCCCCTCGCGTATTGTGAAGATATGCTTTCCGACCGCGACTTCGAGCACGTTGCTGCTCAGATGAAGGACTACCTGGCGCAGTTGCGCACGATTCCCAAGACCGTCAACCCGGACATGGCTATCTGCAACGTCTCCGGTGAGTGTTGCATCGACCCGCGCCTTAGCGGCTGGAATCCAGTGGGCCCCTTCCCCGACGAGGCTGCGTTCAGCCAGCTCATGCGCTTCCCCGACGATCCGGCTCGTCGCGGGCACAAGATCGTGTTCTCGCACGGGGACCTCAACCCCCGGAACATTCTTGTGGATCGTTTTGTCCGGCCAGACGGAAGTCGCGGCTGGCGCGTCACTGGCATCGTGGACTGGGAGACGGCGGGGTTCTACCCCCGAGTACTGGGACTATACGAAAGCGATGTTCGAGGGATTCCGGTGGACCAAGCGATACAACAGGCTGGTGAAAACAATTTTCAGTGCACTCGGCGACTACTCAAAGGAGCTGCAAATTGAACAGCAGAGCTGGGCAATGGGCGATGGTATATGAGGATGCAATGCATAGGCGTCGCCTCAGTGCTGTGCAGTACTCATGTGGACTCGGATCCTACAGTGGGTGACACGAGGCGTTATTGAGTGTATACATTCTGTCCCGAGTAGATATTCTGGCCGCGCTCCTGCTGTGTTACTTAACTCCGAGTCGCCGGTATCTTGACCATCAGTCTGGCCCGGGAACCCAGCGATCCTGTCGAGCTCTTAAGTCGCGACGCCTCCGCGCCGCACCTGTATTATTCCTCATTGACCGTCCCTGCGGCTCGGAATGGAGGAATGCAACCTGCGCGCTCGGCCACATGACCTGACGACAGCGCGTACAGCTCCATGTTGGACGAGATGAGCGTGGTGATGAACTCACACGGCAGACAAAGAGCGGCGGTACCCTGGGTCCATAGCTATGTCAAAGGCCGATTTCCGGGTCCTGACGTCAAACTGTGACACGGTCTTCAGGCTATCGCATGGTTATGGACACGAGAGGGGTTGCCACCTCGCCCGCCGTGTCAGTGTCGGCGGCGGTACCCACACCACAGCATCGGATATTGTCTGTGATGTAGTGGATCTGACGAGACATGGTTCAGTACCGCGACCGACATACACCGTCACAGTTACGTACCTTCTCGCAGTTCTTGTTGGCGACGATGGGACCCTCCATCGGAAATGATAGAATAACTATATCCCCGAACCGCAGTCCCATTCCCACCAGACCTGCAATCACCCCTCATCCCACATTGCACCACACGTTCCCATACACGTCCTGCGCAACACCCGTCGCGCCCCCGCCCACGACGCCCTCCTCGCCCTCATCGATGTACCCCACCCCGTAGCTATCCGCCGCGGTGAACTGCGGGAGCGGGCACTTGAACCCCAGGAAGTTCGGGCACGCGCGGTCCGCCGCGTTGCACGTCTCCAGGCACGGCAGCAGCGTCTCGTAATCAGAAGCGTAGCACGGGGTTGCGCGGCGGCGCGCTTGCCGGCACAACGCACAGCGGGGCCTGCGCAGGGCTCCTCGCGGACAAGGAGGACGTGGAGGTAGTAGAGGCGTTCGTCGACTCGCCGCAGCGCGGGAACGACACCGAGCAGAGCCAGCGGCGGTACGCCGCCTGGCAGTCCGCGCACGTCAAGCGGGCTGTAGTAGTCGCGCTCACAGGCTAGCGTCGACAGCGTCGTCGTGAAGTTTGTGATCACGGACAGCAGCGTACCGGTCACATCCCCAGGGAGCGTGGCCGCGGTGTGTGCCGCCGTTCTTCCGCGCGGCGGGGCGATCGGCATGGCCTACCCAATGGTCGGGCAGAACGGCAGCGAGTGCACTATAGGGCAGCTGAACGTGGCTGGACGCGGGTAAGCATAAGGAGAGCCAACGCATGCATACGACACGTACCGGACTTGGTGCGGAAGTACGTAGGAGGCGAAGCCTGCAGCTCGCCGTCGCGGTATGTGAGCAGAGTATAGTTCGTGCGTGGGCTCAAGCCGTTCACCAGCCATTGCCAGCGCCATCCATCAGAGTCGCGCAGCTACATGTCCTCGGACGCGGTCGTGCCGAGCACGTCGCGCCCTTCGCCACCACCGCGTTCTTCAGAGCACATGAGGTTCTAGGTATGGAAGAGAGACCGCTCGATGAAGTCGGGGCTAATACTAGTGTGTAATTGATGGGAGGAGACGGAGGGGGGCGGAAACGATAGGTTGGCGGAAAGCAAGTTATAGTTGGGAAATGACGGCTGCACGAATTTTACCGGGTCAAAGGGCGGGGAGAATATGAGAGCTTGATTAGACGTCGTGTCTCCAAGCAAAGGATAATCTGGTGCCCTTGAGTCTAATTGTTTTCATCAAGATTGGGACGAGGGAACAGCGGAAGTCGTGTTACTCACTGCTTGCAAACGCAAGGACTTGAAACTGCACCGTCGAGCTCCCCTTATGCACTGAGAGTATACCACCGTCAAGAAACACTTAGGCAAAGCAAATGGGTCATGCCCTATGAGGGCCGCCCGTTATGAGGGCCGCCCGTGGACAAAGGTGAATACCCCTATGAGGGCCGCCCGTGGACAAAGGTGAATACCCCTTGGAATCACTGATTTGGAGGCGTTCACCTTGTTTTCGAGCCGGTCAATTCAAGTTTGAACTTCGATTTCAGTTTCGAATATAGTTTCAGTTCCGGATTTAGAGTTTCAGTTTCTGGTGTCAACTTCAGAACGGCGTCTACATAGGCGCTCTGTGGTCCCCTTGCCTTTTCCTAACAGCCGCATTCATATGATACTTAGTACTACTCTAGTGGTAGATACTAATACCAATTGTACCCCAACTCTCACCCAGGCTACTAGCCATCCTATGTCCCAGCGTAAGACCCTATGTATTGTGCCTCAGGACATCATACTACTAGGCACATAGTTAAATGAACCCCTTTTTCCATATCCTACTTGTGCGGACCCATTCCAAAGCTGGCACCGGGCGCACTTGGCCCTGGTATGACCTCATAAATATTGCTATGCCCCAGCCAGCATGTAACATCTTTGGGAGCAGCCATATATTACAGCGCATATTCTAGCAAGATGTCATTGATGACGCCTGGCAGTATATGGTGGCACCAGTACTATAGTGTGCAGGTGGTTGGCTTGGCACCTCTGCAAGTATGTACTGACGCTGTCTTGTGCCATGCAAAAAAGCGCCCATTAAGTGGCATTGATGCCGTGCATAGTATAGTCCAGGTTCAAGTGAAAACCTGGGAGTTGAAGCATGCTTTTGATCTTGCAATCCAAAATACACAGAATGATTCGAAGTCATAGCGTTGATCTGAGTGCATAATCCCGAACCCAAGTTCTCGTCGGAAGCCCAAAAAATTTTGTCCACGGTATCCCCTCATAATGCCCTGTCCATAGCCATGTCGGAGGCCCGATTTCCGTGGGCAGACATTCGATTGTAACACGGTCTTCAGGCTATCGCATGCCAGCTATATGACTATAGACACGAGGTTCCACGTTTCTGCCTTGGGTAAGTGCCATCAACGCTGGAGCTAGCGTGAGAGAGAGCCTTGAATTGGCCTTGAGGCAATCCGATGCTTACGCACATAGAGGGATGGCGATAAGCGTGTGCGACCACTGTGCGACCGTGTTGCAAACGAGGTGATGAAGCCGCATGGTCACCGCCTGCTCATCCTCTCTAACGCGGTAGGCTTCGACTCGAGGAGTAGTCGACAGCGCCAGTCTTTGTATCGCATTCCAGCCTGGTCTGTCGCTCCCTCTAACCTCATCCTCATCTGTCAGTCAAGCCTCCTCGATGTCTGGGCCGCCTCCGGACCCAGAGCTTGAGGTGACGAGCGTGTTGTATCTCATTGAGGACTTGGAACTGCCACATCCGTCTGCGGCACTCCTTCGCTCCTTCGTCACCGGGGCTGTCAACCGCACCGATGCTGCCAGATGCGTTCGCAGCAGGTTATCAGCGGACGAAGCGCGATTGCTAGTGTCTGACTGGACCTACATCATCGGTTGTCGTAAGTCGTCGTACAGTCTCGTCGCTCATGTTGTTAGCTGATGGGGGAAGTCACCGAGAACGGCATTTCTCCGCCATCGCCAGATGCCCAAGCGTGTGCCGCCATTACCAGGCGCGACGGTGAAAAGTGCTGTATTACAGGTATGCCTGGTACACGCAAGGATCCTCTCGTGGTCGTCCCAATCTTGCCTTGTCCATCGGGATGGATCACGGATCAGGTATGTCCTGTTGCAATGCAAGAAGCCACCAACTGACAGTCCCACCTACGGTGCACACAGGACCGGATCGTCGACATGCTTGGCGTTTTCTTCGGCCAAGTCTACCGTGACTGGTGGCTCGCAGTCGCCAAACACCCGGAAAAAATGTCACCTTATAGCACTCACTGGCTAGTCCGAAAGTCCGCAGCTCAGACCTTCGCACAAGGGATGGTCGGATTGGTGAGGCTTCACCCCTCCATGATCGAGGTCAGTTGAAAGGCCGATGCAAAACGTCCTCTGTCAGCAAACACTGTGCTTCTGACATTTGATTTGTCACTAGTATAAGGTGCACCAGGAATTCATCGGGACGGGTCATCCCATAGAGATACATGGACAATACCCGCTCCTTGGCGACCATTCGCGGTCAGGCATCCACAAGGTCGATGCACGTTTCGTGGGCACCCAGCTCCGCTTCTGCAGAAGCATCCAATTCTTTAAGCTTGCAAAGGATACCGCGCCGGAGATCTTGTCCGAGTCTCTGAGGCTTTCCAGAGGTTGCCCACCCCTGCCACTTCAGCCACCCATCTGGCGGCAATGGAAATTCCCTCTCCCTCACCTCCTCCCGATGAGGGTCTTCCTCCGGATCTGGCTTCTGCTGCCCAGCAGGCTCCGATTAAGCGCCTACAACAAGTTGCTCAAACTTGGGTGCCGTCTGTACGGGCACACTACATCGGCAGACGTCCACAGGCTGCCATTCGGACTCTACCTCAGGCATGGCAGCGGACTTGATAATAGTCAGAACGAGTTCAATGCCTTAAAGTTGGTCCGCCAGCACACGTCTGTTCCCGTCCCCGAACCGCTCGATCTGATTGGCCTACCGCCACACCCGAATGATCCGTTCAAGAAGCAGCGTGCCTATTTGCTGACGACCAGGCTCCCGGGCACGCCCCTCGCGTATTGTGAAGATATGCTTTCCGACCGCGACTTCGAGCACGTTGCTGCTCAGATGAAGGACCACCTGGCGCAGTTGCGCACGATTCCCAAGACCGTCAACCCGGACATGGCTATCTGCAACGTCTCCGGCGAGCGTTGCATCGACCCGCGCCTCAGGGACTGGAATCCAGTGGGCCCCTTCCCCGACGAGGCTGCGTTCAGCCAGCTCATGCGCTTCCCCGACGATCCAGCTCGTCGCGGGCACAAGATCGTGTTCTCGCACGGGGACCTCAACCCCCGGAACATTCTTGTGAATCGTTTTGCCCGGCCAGACGGAAGTCGCGGCTGGCGCGTCACTGGCATCGTGGACTGGGAGACGGCGGGGTTCTACCCCGAGTACTGGGACTATACAAAAGCGATGTTCGAGGGATTCCGGTGGACCAAGCGATACAACAGGCTGGTGAAAACAATTTTCAGTGCACTCGGCGACTACTCAAAGGAGCTGCAAATTGAACGGCAGAGCTGGGCAATGGGCGATGGTATATGAGGATGCAATGCATAGGCGTCGCCTCAGTGCTGTGCAGTACTCATGTGGATCCTACAGTGGTTGACACGGGGGGTTATTGGGTGCATACTTTCTGACCCGAGTAGAGATTCTGGCCGTGCTCCTGCTGTTTTACTTTACTTCGAGTCGCCGGTATCTTGCCGTCACTGGGATTGTTATACCTTTGCAGGTTCTATCACAGCACATTGACTCAAGGGACATATAGTCACCAGTCTGGCACGGGAACCCAGCGATCCTGTCGAGCTCTTCAAGCTGCAACGCCTCCGCGCCGCACCTGTATCATTCCTCTTGACCGTCCCTGCGGCTTTGAATGGAGCAATGCAACTTGCGCGCTCGGCCACCGGACCTGACGTTGACTCCCATACTGTACAAACGCGAATGCGCAGACAATGGGTGAGATCCGAGGCGACTGTTCGCCTCCGTGCTACGTACCAATACAGTCAAGCCCCCAACTTGAATGCCCTAGCATAATTGTCACCTTCTTCATCTCCACCGGTTCTTCCCTCGGCCATCTTTGTTCTCAGCGCGTTCAACTCTACCATTGAGTCTCCGCCTTCACCGCCTACCGCTGGCGAAACAAAGATCTCGAGTGGTATTGCGCCCGCGGGCGAGAGTGATGCGCCAGCAGCTGAGTGACCGGGGCGATAATGTGAGCTGTTCGACCTTTCGGTGCGCGCGGAGTCACCGAGGCTTTCCTCCAGCACATCGCTCAGCCCTATGCTGGCGATGACTAGCGTGTATGTGATGCCCTGAGAAGATCCAGGCCGACCGGGCACCATGTCAGACGAGTCCTCTTTCGCGATGATGCAGAGCACAAGACGCACCACGAGGGGCGGTAGCATCGAAAAGGCGATATGCGACGCATGCAAGCGCAGGGCGTAAAGCACGAGACTGATTACCAACGCCGCCGAGTACAGGGCCTCGGACTGGATGATGGTCTTCATGACCCTCCAATGCGGGGATTTGTAAACGTATTCGGCCTTGAAGGCATGTCGCATTTTCTTCTCGTGCCATGCAATGCATCCAAGCAGCAGCACTGGCGCAAGCGATGAGCGATGGCACAGACCAACGTGGGCGCCGTACTCACGCGTGGTGGATATATTTGTCGCGAGCATCGTTGTGAAATAGGCTATCATAGGCGCATACACCGAGGGCCATAGATATCCATCCCCCAAGCCGCTGGGTAAGTTGCATAGTGCACGCCCCACGAGGGCGGCAGCCACTTAATTGGTAAGGTTAATTCGCAGTCAGCACAACCCTAGACTTTGTGTCACATGCTCGGCACCCACCTACTTCGGCTGCACCAAAGATAATAGGAATCACCAACGAGATCAATTTGCGGTCCCATACAACGAAGATGCGGTACATCTTTGACAACGTAAGCATGTTCTTGCTCATTGAAGACGTACACAGGTCCCGGAGATGGTGGCTTACCATGAAACAGTCTCCAATGAGGGTCGTCAACACCACAATGACGGGGCTTAGAACCTGCGTCGGGTCGTGTTTATTGATTTCGTAGTCGTCGAGGGTTTCGCCCGCCTCGGCTAAGTCGCCGCCGTTCCCGAAGTCCGCGAGAAAGGCCGCCACATCTATGCCAAGATACTGCAAAGGCACGCCGCAGGAACGTCAACGCACATCATGACTACAACGCTATAACCACGTACCACACACGCGAGGAGCCACAGCACAGTGACTATGGCTAACATCCAGAGATGCCGTCGAGACCGCTGCCAGTGGCGGGTCCGCCGCCTCTTGTCTACCAGCGAGGAAGTAGAGGATGCTGTGGACACCACAGAGCACCGACTGTGTGAAGACGCTGATGGCCTAGCACAAACGTTGGTTGCCCCTTCATTTTTCCTCATATCCGCACAAACGTCGCTCACCTTGATTTTGGGCAACGACAGCTGTGGCATGGAGCAGTCAAAGGTTCACACAATGTTTACGGTGACCCTACACCGGATTGCTGAGCCTCGGACGAGGAACGTGGGATAAACGATCGAAGGGACTTGGATGGGCTCGCATGCGACCCTTCATATGCCTGCCGAAGATATCTATGCAACCTTCCGTTAATAGCTGTGGTCAAAGGGTGGGGTGTGAGTCATGTGTCTGCGGCAAATTTGGTACAGATTGTATACGGGTGACTTCCACACGTCAAAGAACGATGTGCCTCCTGTAATGTCACTGGGGGGGAGCTTCGGCGTGTAAGGAATTTGCCGCTGGGATAGGGCTAAATATGCAGACGAATTGGAACCTCTTCTCTGGCTACGCAGGCCCCATGACAAGCAGACGAACACCCACACCTTGCTATCAAAATCATGCTCTGGTCAATGGATATGGCCCGCATGTGACCGACGAAGTAGACGACACATACTGCGTTTGATTGAGGCCTGTCACCACGTACAATTGAATTTTACGATCTTCCAAAGCCGCAGTCTCGCACGCCAAGGAACGCAGTCCAAACGTATCGGACAGTTGAGGGTTCGAACGCAAGATGTATTTCGACCATGCCATCCCGCTTTTGTTGCGGATTAGCTCATTGGATGCTCACGAACCCTTCTGTACTCACACAACCATAATGGCCCTCAGACCCATCCGCCTCATTCCTATACGCGTGAGTAGAGCGGTGCCGCTTGCATCAGCTCGTTCCAGCTGCGTAGGATTTCATCCAGTCTGCTAATGTCTGAAGTTGCGCATCGGACCTTTGGTTGCATAGAATGAGCGTCAGCCACCCACGTATCTCCACGACGGCGACGCAGACGTACCATGAGAGACCGCAGCCTGAAGGCAGCTAAGATGATCCCACCAGCGTACATTGTAGAAGATGTGCTTGAATGGCTACGAGGTTGACTACGGAGATCCAAGCATGATCAGAGCAAGTGCAGATAGCGGTAGCGATGTATGGCTCTCTCAGGCTTCGATAGCCGAAGTTCGTCGTCCCACAGCCTGGGAATGACTCACTGCAGCATGTGTGCACTTCAAGACATATTGTCCGCTTATGAGTTAATGCAGCTTGTTGCTCGAAACCGAAACGTTACGACGATGAGACCTGGAAACAGTTGTGAGCATTATGATAATGACGTCCACTCCTCGACTCTATGGAGTATGGGTCGTCATATTTGTTAGCTTGGGTCTGCCTATACCCACAAGGGCGTCCAATGAGTCGGGAAGATTATCTTATGCGGTCAAACCCGCAGAAGACAGTCAAATGTTGTAGGGCCCACCTTAGCGATACATTGCAGACGCCTATCTTGGGTCAAAATACTCTCGCAAAGCATGCATGCCATCCAAGTGATACTATTACACTCACACCTGCACGCAGGAGATATACGGTCTCACTCATCTAGCTCGTGTCCATGGCCTCGCCCTCCGCCGCGCCGCGGCCAGTGCCAGTGCCGATGATGTGCGTGATGTCCTCTTCTACGACGAGGCTCCTGATCTCCTCCTTCTTGATCGCGGTCGTCCCGCGGCGGAACTGATATGAGCGCTCCTTCTGCACTCGCTCATTCGGCTTCACGAAGTTGCGCAGCGTCTCCGTGTGGCTCGCGGTGATCACGCACGCGTCGACGTTGGAGCCCGAGCCGAGGTCGTTGAAGATACCGGCGGAGACCGCAGCGCACACGAGGTCGAGGGCTTCCGCACGCTATCGCAGCAAATGAAGAGATCAGACGCGCAAGCGGGGAGAGGGAGCGGAAGGACGTACCTCCATGTTAGGCCGCCACTTCGCTTCAAAGACGGCCATTGCTGCCAAGCTACCCGAGCCCATGGTTACATACGGCAACTTGTCTGTCGAGCCGTGGGGGTGGATTGTGAATAGTTGTGGGCCAGTCGAGTCCACACCACCAAGAACAAGGGCGGCACCGATGTGGCCTTGGTATCTGCAATGATGTTTGAATTGAATGAGTGGAACGTAACTTGCGTAAACGTAGGGTGCGTACCGGAAGAGCATCTGCTTGAGCATTGTCATGGCCGTCACTACTCTGGGCTTGCGGCCGGTCGACAGCGCGTGCAGCTCCATGTTGGACGAGATGAGCGCGGTGGTAAATTCGGTATCGGCGGCGGTACCCGCACCACAGCATCGGATGTTGTCCGTGATGTAGTGGATCTATCGGGACATGGTTCAGTACCTCAATCAACATACACGGACGCGGTACGTACCTTCTCGCAATTCTTGTCGGCTACGATGGGACCCTCAGTCGCACGCGTATCCGCGCCAAGAATTATGCCATCCTTGAAGAGACATCCGACAATGGTGGTACCGGTGCTAGTGGCTTTAGGGAGCGGGATACCACGCTCGCTCAAGAAGTTGTTCCTGTACAGGAGTCAGGAGCATGAGGTACAACGAACTGCGGACTACGTACCGAACTTCGTTTGAGAAATCGAATCCTGCGCCTTGTTTCTAGATGCCGTCGCCATGTCGTGTTTGGGGTAGAGACGAGGACGAGAGGGGACGGAAGACAGTGAAGGGGAGATGGAGGAAGAGAGGTTACGCGTCGGTGAGCGTCCGCGTCAGTGCTGCACGCGTGTCTGGACCCCGGGGACTCTGGGCGCGTCGCATTACTGGCATACGCAGCAACACAGCGTCCACCTCTCAATCGCACACTCCCCTTCGCTTTCCTCCTCTCTCTCACCTCACCTTCCCTTTTATCCTGCTCCGACTCAATCGCGACTTGCACGTCTACCATGGAAGGCTGGAACAAGATCTCGTCAGGGCTTGCTGGTCTCAACCTCGGCCAGTCCGCCAACAAGCTCGCAAAGGGCTTCCAGTCGAGCGTGCAGGCCACCAAGGAGCGTCTTGGCCAGATTGCCCCGGATGAAATAACAGAGCTGCCCCAGGGTCCGTCTCGTTGCAAATGCATCATCTAATTCAGCACAACTCGAGCTCAATGCCTCATATGACCACTCACTAGAGTACAAGGACCTCGAGGCTCGTGTCGACGCCCTCCGTGCGGCTCACCTTGCCCTGCTCAAGTAAGTACGTTCATGTTAGGAGCCTCTTGGGACGTGTCTTATGCGCGTTGCGCTCTTGCGTCTATCTGTAACTCAGGATAACGAAAGTGTACGAATCCGAGACGTACGACTATCCGACCCAAATCCAAGAGTCCCTCACCGAGCTCGGCACGACCATCGGCCACGGCATCACCAACTTCGCCGCCGCTAACCTCAAGGGTACCGCCCTCCCCGCGCCGGAGCCCGCGCCGCCCAACACCCCGCAGCATAAGACCCTCCCGCACGCGCTCGGTCGCGCGGCGACGAACGCCGCGACCGCCATCCAGACCTCCTCAGGCAGTGGCGAGGACAAGCTCGGCAAGGCCCTCCAGACGTACGCCGGCGCGTGCGAGAAGATTGCCGACGCGCGCGTCGAGCAGGACGCGGCCATCCGCGAGCGCTTCCTCCACCCGTGGCAGACGACGCTCTCGACGAGCATCAATGTCGCGATGAAGGCGCGCCAGGCAGTGCGCGTCAGCCGTCTTGAGCTTGACGCGGCGAAGCAGGCGTGAGTGTGCCTCGCCGGCTTATCAGCTCATGCTAATCGCGCATGTATGCATGCATGCAGCTTGAAGAATGCAAGCC
Source organism: Trametes cinnabarina (assembly GCA_000765035.1). Lineage (NCBI taxonomy): Eukaryota > Fungi > Basidiomycota > Agaricomycetes > Polyporales > Polyporaceae > Trametes > Trametes cinnabarina. The sequence continues at coordinate 17,245 of CCBP010000311.1, forward strand.
AAGCGAAGCAGGAGGCGGCTCGCCTGGAGGTTGAGAATGCCGAAGACGATCTCGTGCAGAAGACAGAGGTCGCGATCACGCTCATGAAGACCGTGTTGGACAACGTAAGTATTCACACACCTCTTCTTCGTCGGAACTTGAACATGTCTGTTGTAGCCTGAACCTATCAAGAACCTGAACGAGCTCGCAAAGGCGCAGGTACGCATATGCAGACGTCCACCCTGTTCTCTCAGCGCTGACTTGCGTGCGTGCGCAGCTCATGTTCTACGCCTCCGCAGCCGAGGCGCTCTCGACCGCCCAAGGCGAGATCGAAGAGCTCAGCGTCGCAGCAGAGGGCGAGTACCGGTACGTCCTCCACTGACCCTCTTCTCTTCTCTGTCAAGCAGCGGGACTGAGCGCTATCTCTCTGTCTTAGTAAGACGCGCGACCATTGAACAATGATGATCACGGCAAACATCCCTTTTTTCCACAATCCTTGACATGTGTTAGAAGTAGTCGGTAACTTTTCCTGTCAGAGCGAAAACAAAGGGAATGCACTGACACGATTCTGACGGGAAAACATGCCAATCCATTCTCGGTGTTGTCAGGACCCCTGGAATCGGGGGATGTTTGCCGTGGATGCCCACCCACCACATCTACTCACATGCTCCATCCCGACGGATTGCGTCTCTCCTTCGTTCTCCCTTGCTGTTTGGCTTCTCTCGCCCTTCACTTCGCTCACCCGTTTTGTCTCGGACTGACTGATGAGATATCGATAATGACCCCGTACGTGCCTATGTAAACCATTGATACTCCTAGGGCCACGTCCGCAGCGTGATTCTTATGTGCAATGTTTTTGAAGTCCGCTCGTCCTCAACTCAAAGTGGTTCATTCAAGGCTACTCATGCGAGCACATGAGCTGCAGCCGTGTGATCCGGCTCCAGTCCTACCGCAGGGTCACGAACCCAACGGACGTAGTCCAAGTAGCATTTGCCGTAGCACGAGCCTCTTCTATCTCCACCGACCTCGGGTTGTATCTCTGCCTTCGACTGAGTGACCCGCTTGTACACTTGCCTACTGACTCTCCTGTCGTGAGGAGCAACGACACCACATAACCATTTCAAAGCTCCTTGCGAACACGCATTACCGAAAATGACAGCTATCCAGCAGGCGCTCTTGAACATGGATGTCCTCGAGGAGATCTTCAGCTGGCTCGACTTTGCTCTCTTTGACGGCGCCTCCCCCCGCGGGCAACGGGAAGTGGGCAATGCCAGAGTCCGCTCGCAGTCACAGGCCCGAAAACGTGAACGTGAGCGGAGGAGCACCCTGGCCAGCGCCGCGCGCCTCTGCAAGGCGTTCTGCGAATTCGCCCTCCCCGTGCTGTGGTATCACATGGAGAGCGTGGTCCCGCTCGTACAGCTGCTGTCCTCCTGCGAAAAGGTGTGGCATCGGGGTGCATGCAAAGAGATGCGCCGCGACATCTATGTACGTCTTTGCACAATCCGAAGACCTGAATGGCATTCTGACCTCGAGTCCTGATACCTACACAGCATGTCTCTCTGGTCGCGGTACCCTCTCAGGACTGGGCCCGTCTATCGCGACATATGTCAGAGCACTATATCCGTTAGACACGCCACAACAAGGCGTCCAAGTCAAGTGCATCTCGGAAGCCGGCTGGGCGAACTTGATACGTGTCGTTGGCGACCGGGGGCCGCTGCTGCCCAACCTCGAGACCCTCGATTGGCTCGTAGAGTGCTCTGTAGAAATTGCAGCGATGTCGCTCGTCTGGTCTCCTACTATCACGAAGGCCACCGTTTGCCTTCTGCCAATCGACCGGTATGGCCAAGTGCGGGTGGAGGGGCCGCCGTATTGGCCCGCGGACTGGCAGCTAGTTAGGTTTCTTGTCGACCACTTGGAACCTGCATTCCCGTCCAGATGCCACGACCTGACGATCTTTCGAGTACGATGACTACGATATTCGTTTCGTCATCGGGTGCCTTCGCCACGCCCACATTCGCAGTCTCGCCTTGTATGGCCCACTCGACCTAAATTTGCAACACTTTACCTACAGACTGCGGCCGCTCATGGATATCGCCACTCTTGAGACACTCACGCTCTCCCTCGACACTAACCCCCCGTGGACATCGACTATTATCGCGACTATTTCCAGTCCAAGAGCATCACGTCGCTTAGAGTCCTCAGCGGAGACGGGAATCTCATCGGAGCCTTCTGCTCTCTCGATCTGCGATCCTTGGAGTTCCGCAGCTCGCTCACCGTCGACGCTGCGACATTCGCGAGGAACTGCGCAATATGGGGGCGGAGCTTCTCGAACCTGGAGACCTTCAAGTGCGACATGACGAAGTACGATGGTGCCCACCACGGCTACGACGGTCCCCTGTTTCTGTACTTCGCGCCTCTCCTCCAGCTGTCACGCCTGCGCGAAGTGTACATCTACGGACAATGGTCGTCGATGACCCTCGACGATGACGATCTCCTCATTTTCGCGCAGTGCTGGCCGTCACTCGAGGTGTTGCACATGTCTCTGGACCCGCGCGAGCCGCAGCATGAAAAACCTGGACTTCGTGGTATGGCGGCGCTCGCCAAGAGCTGCCCGCGTCTCAAAGACCTTTTACTCATGGTCTTGGACGACGGTCTAGGTGACGACTCTTCTCTACCTCTGAACTCGGAAGGGTCGAATCCCTGCCACGGGCTCCGCAAGCTCGAAGTTGTCGAGGGCGTTTCCGCCGACGCATACCGTGCCATTCGAGAGAGGATCTTTCCTTGCCTGGACATGCAGCCGAACGCCTGCGATGGGAGGTACTACGTCTCTGTGGGTTTAGAGTGGTGAGTGTCCCGACGGCGCCTCTGTGTTCGGATGTTCGGAAATACGAAACTGGATCCTGCTGGCGGACACCCTGCCTTGCCTGAGCTAATGCGCTATTATTATAGAGATACAGGTTACCCAAAGCCAGCTCGATGGTACACATCCTCCAACTGCGACCGTTGCAAATATACAGGCCTTCGGCGGAAAGAGCTGAGAATACCTGATGGAATTCTAGTCGACTGCTTCTACTACTACCCCAAACCCCAGACATACGGTGACTGGACTTTAACATGACCGTTCAATAATCAATCCTTTCTTTCCCTTCCCTCGGAGGGTCGTCTCTCTAGTCTCCATGATTTTGGAATCAACAGTACAGTAGCAACGAAGCCACCGCAGGCCAGGCGCGTGGGCATGTTTGTACAGGAGCCCCGACCGCGACGTTCTTCTAAACCTCGCACCACGGTCTCATCATTTGAGTTATATCTGCGCCCCGTCTTGGGACTCGGGTTACATGACCGCAGGGCTTCCCCATTATTACATGCTCCTGAACCTCCTCCCTTCCTCACACTTTACGATTTGTCGGTCTGGCAATCTGCCAATGTTGGGGCACGTCCCTCGAGGAGTCTCCGGTTTCTCGGGCTGGCTACTTGGGATCTATGACCCCGTTCACGGAACCACTGTACATTGTGATACATCACCTATTCATCCGATTGAACGGGTCCTCTGTGGCGGTAGCCGTCGTGACACGTCCAAGGCCTACTAGAGATGCCGACGACCAGTGCTTTGTCACCGCTGACAAAACCCGTCGACCGGAGATACCATATGAGGCAGGTGAGTACGTTTCCTGCCGGTTGGCGGAGTGGTTGCGTAGTACAATTGGTATACCTGTACGACGCCAGTGGCCCATGGGCAGCGCAATCGAGACTACCCGATGATCGATGGCGGTCGAATGGGTAGGTTGAGGGGTATATAAGGGGGCGTCCGTGAATGCATGAGATGGAGACATCGACCCTTTTGAAAATTATCGACCACTTCGTATCCCTCGTATCTCGCACTCCGACACACAACTCGCAATGCCTTCCTATGTCGTAACAGGCGTGTCGCGCGGTATCGGGGTTCGTTTCGCACTCTGACGACTATCGATCGCGTATGCTGACCCTGTGTATACGTTCTGACAGCTTGAATTCGTGAACCAGCTGGTGAGTTGGCAAATGTCGGTTGCACTTGGACAATCCCAAATCCACGACTTGCCACCAGACCAAGGACACGAACAACGTCGTCTTCGGACTCGCGCGCACCCCTCAGAACGCCCCCAAGCTCTTCGAGTTGCAGAAGTCGCGACCGAACCTGCATATCATCAAGGCGGATATCGTCGATGTCCCCGCTCTGAAGGCAAGCCTTCTATCCGCTATCCGCTCCATTTCTCCCGGCGCATCGCATTGTTGACTGTACGCTGCTCTCCATAGGCTGCGGCGGCGGAGGTCGAGAAGGTGACCGGCGGCTCGCTCGACTACCTCATTAACAACGCCGCCCAAGTAAACACCGGCGAGCGAACAGGACTCACATTGAGCACTTAGTACGCATGATCTCCCTACAGAATAACACGACGACGAACTGACAATCCCGCCTTAGCCCCAATGAGGATTTGCTCGAGGAAGACCTTGTGCAAACGGTACGCCGCCATACTTCCGCTCGGTTCGCAAAGCGCAAGGCCGCAGCTCATGCTCCCAACAGTTCCGCATCAACGTCGTCGGCGTCGCTCACACTATCAACGCGTTCCTGCCTCTCCTGCGGAAAGGCTCCACGAAGAAGGTCATCTCGCTCTCGACGGGCCTCGCAGACAACGACGTCACGCTCAAGGCGGGCATCGCTATCTCCGCGCCTTATAGCATCTCCAAGGCCGCCTTGAACGCCGCCGTCGCCAAGTACGCCGCCGAGCTTCGGGACGAAGGCTTCACGTTCCTTGCGCTTAGCCCAGGAGTAGTCAACACGGCCGAGAAGCCGCGTGAGTGCATCATTTCCCTATCAGACTCACTTTGCACCAGATCCAGCTGACGCGAAAGAGCACGCAGCGACGCCGGAGGAACTAGAGCGAATCGGCGGGCTATTTCTCAAATTCAAGAAACTGGCTCCCCACTGGGATGGAAATCCCCTTTCGCCCGAGACTTCTGTCCGTCTCATGCTGGACGTCATCGAGCGATCATCGGTGCAAAACACTGGCGCTTTCCTCTCTCATTGGGGGAACCAGCAATGGCTATGAAGAGCGGCGGAGGACAAACAGGTTGTACACGTACAATGACTGCGCTGCATTCTGATCCTTCACCGGTATGAAATATCGGCAATGTACATTTCTTCTCCTTAGATTTTGTTCATTGAGACGTCTTGATCTTCATGTGGACCGACTTCGCCCTCGTCAACTGATCGTACCCTGTGATTGACGTGTGTCAATCAGCACGCAACACGGCGTCTCGGACGGTCGTCCTTTATCTGACTTACCGAACTTGCTCAGGCTGATACCGCGGCCACTGTTCTTCACTCCCGTCCAAGCCAGAGCCGGATCGAGGTAGTCGCAGCGGTTGAGATAGACCGTACCGGTATGCAGCTCGTCGACCATGCGGAGGAACGCCTCCTGCGATTCCGGGTTCTTCTCTGCGTTTGTCCAGATGGATGCGGTGAGGCCGTAAGGAGAGTCGTTCATGAGTGCGATCGCCTCGTCGTCCGATACGACTTTCTGGATGCCGACGACAGGGCCAAATGTCTCTTCCTGCATAATCGTTAGAGAGAAAAAGTGACGCTGTTTGACTCATGAAGATCATGTACCATCATAACATCCATCGCTGTACAAGACAGGTGTTAGCGCCGCATTGAAACCCTGATTGGACATCGCATGACGTACTGTGGTTCACATCGACGAGCACCTGAGGGGCGACGTACGCAGTTCCGCTGGAGACATAATCATCACCACCCACACTAGGTCTCGTAGGTGCACCTACTCACGGCTGAGCGACAGCAAATAGCTCCTCGGGTATCAACGGCTTCGCGCCGGCCTGGACTGCGAAATGAATGCGGGTATCAGTAACTGATCTACAAGCGACGTATGAATAACTTACTAGCAGCGGAGACTTGTTTGCGTATCCTCTCTGCGCTCGCGATGCTCACCACAGGCCCAAGGTTCGTTTCCGGTTCCGTCGGATCGCCAAGCCTGTATTTCTGCGGAATACGCGTCACTAGACGCAAAGGAGAAGATGCGAGACATGGGTTACCTTGGTGAGCTCGGCGTATCTTGACACGAACTCGTCGTAAACAGATTCGTGGACATAGATACGCTGCAGCGTTTGGTGTTAGCAACCATCCTCTCTCATGAACTAGGGATCAAGGACAGACCTCGACGGCGCAGCAGCTCTGTCCAGAGTTAAACATCGCACCTAACACATTCTCAACGACACGTTCACGCATTGGGCTGTGGGACTTACCGTCGACAAGCTCTGGTACGGTGTAGTCAAGATCCGCATCGGCACGCACATACGCCGGATCTTTGCCTCCAAGCTATTGCGCTCAGTCCACATAGTCTCTTCAGGGTTGGTACAGGATATGCTCACCTCCAATCCCACGCCCTTGAATCCCTTCGCCTCCGCGGCAGCGATATCGATGGCGCGCCCACCGGAGACGCTTCCAGTGAATGCAACAAAATCGACAAGCGGATGCTGGACGGCCACGGTAGTAAGCTGTGGGCTAAGGTGGATGACCTGCAGTGCGTCCTTGGGAACGCCGGCTTTGTGGAACGCGCTCACGAAGCGCTCTGCAGCCAGGGGTGTTTGCGGTGACGGCTTGAGAATGACGGCGTTGCCTGCGATGAGCGCGGGGAGTACAGAGTTCACCATCACCAAATAAGGGTAGCTGACATAGGTGGCATCTCAGCAACTATCCAAGAGTGCGGGGCAGAGGCAGACTCACTTCCACGGCGCGATAACGAGCACGACGCCAAGTGGGACACGCTTGATGAAGCGACGGAAACCTGGCTTGTCGGTGTCTTTGAGGGAGACATCCGCGAGCGCAGACTCGGCGATGGAAAGCATGTACTCCGCGCGTTCCAGCGTTCCACGGATTTCGCCCGCGACTTGTGAGATGGGCCTGAGCATATTATTGGTTAGGTTAGGTCCGATCACATTGTATCGCGGAGGACTCACCTGCCCATCTGGAGCGTCAGCTCGAGCGGAATCTCGTCCCGCATATTGCTGAACTCCTCCTGAACAGTGATTCTTAGCATCACTTGCGCAGCGTCGCCACGCGCCCCTATGAAATCACGCACCATGAATCTGCGCCCAATCGCGATACGCTGGCTGAGGGGTACACCCGCCCACTTCTCCTGGGCAGCCGCCGCATACTGGATAGACTTCTCGAGCTGCGAATCGGAGGGGTAAGTACGGATCACCAGCGGTTGTTGGTTGTGCGGGATGATTGTCGTCTGTGACGACGGGTCTGCATCAGGAGAGACGTAGGAGCTAGAGGTGTTGAGAGCACGTTCTGTCTGCGACATCGTGCTTCGTTCTATAACGGCGAGATGTGTGTGGACGATAGAAAAAGTTGACGACAAGAGCTGCTAGTAGAAACTGGCGATGATGAACTTGAGCACAGTTAGTTAGTTCGGACGTCGGGCCGATGCCTGAAACGGTCACGTGACTCATATTCTACCCACCCCCCAAACGACTCCGAGTCATTGTCAAGCTCGAGCTTGCCATCCGGCGCCATCTCGGAGAGACCGTCTGGTGAATGTGAGTACTCGACTCATTACTATGCATTACTCCCGTCGGTTCTGCCAATTCACACAGTCAAGCTTTTGTCATTGCACTAGCAGCGCACACTCGCGTCTCTGGAAGTATCCAGAGAGGGACTCGCACAGCGGCAGGTTGGTTTGGTAAGCCACCAGTGGCAGGCCGAAAGCGCTGATTTGCACAGATCAGTTGACGTCGCTGGCATATTTACGGCGCCGCTGGTCCATGAACTTGACCCAGGGCCGCGCATAATAAAGTATCGCAAGTGAGGAGCTCAACAAGAAGAAACACCCAAGAGAATGAAGGGCCGGGTCTGAGAACATAGTCATGCACGTAGGTCCTACTACGTCCTCCTGCGTCCTCCTGCACTGTCACCGTATCGGTGGCCGTCATAAAGATGGCCATGGGTCATGCAGATTCGCCTGCTTTCGGATATCATGAGAATCCGCGGGTAACATTGTGACCACGTCTGCCGCCATCGATTTTCCCATGGGGAAACCACTGTACGGAAGAAAGCCGAACGTGGTTGAATCCATACAACAAACTAGTGGACATGTGGGTATTCTGCGATTTAAAAGAGCCCGTCGCGTGGTTCCCTCGTCTCACCACCATGCCCCTCGTCTTAGCCCCGACTTTGTCTACACCTCTTCTCAAGGTGCCGCTCCTCCTCGCGCACGCAGTGTGCACTTATCATGGCATGACACCCCCCCGTCCGTTGCCATCTCCGGAAGAACAGCAGCGCTTTGAGAACCCCGACTTTGCGAGCCGGACGATGAACGTGCAGGTGGTCCTCATCACGGCCAGCAAGGTACTCATCTCCGGGCCATGATGAGTTGAGCCCATTCTCAATGTCATCCCGTTGCAGTGGATATGTTGCAGCATCCCGTTAGCGGAAGTGATGGCCATCGTGGCACAACGCTTCCCCTCTAAAATCTCCGATTACGTGCTCCCCTTTCTCCTTCCCTCCGGCGGTGCTTCTCTGCAGATTACGCCCTTGTCTGCTGCCGCATGTGCTCTAGGCATTGCAGGCGGCCTCATTCGCATTTGGTGCCACCACACGCTCGGTCAGTACTTCACCTGGTCGGTCTCCGTCCAACGCGAACACAAGCTCGTGACGAGCGGGCCCTACGCGATCGTCCGCCACCCCAGCTACACTGCCTGGACAGCCATGTGTCTCGGCAACTTTGCGCTTCTGCTCAGCAAAGGGTCGTACTTCGTTGAAGAAGGATGGCTGGAAGCGCCTTCGGGAAAGGTCACGGCGTCGGCGGTCATAGGATACCTATCGTTTGTCACTCTGCAGCTCCTGAGCAGGGTTCCACGGGAGGATGCCGTGCTGAAGAAGGAATTCGGACAACAATGGGTAGAGTGGTCGAAGAGGACACCATACCGACTGATCCCCTACGTCTACTGAACTATCACACGATCATGTCTTCGTCTTCGTCTACCCTACATCCCGCACTTATGTCTGGGTGTACAGCACATCGCGGCAGTCACATTGCGGCTCGGGGTACTCGTGTGATGCACGAGCGTCGTCCGATGCAGGCTTCCTCCGGTTGACCCGGAAACGACTGGTGTTGCGCATTGGAGCAGGCGCTCAACGAGACTTCCCAATAGTCTTAGAGCGGATTGTAATAGTATGCAGGTCCCCCGTGATGAACATACTGGCACCAAGCGCCGGAAACATTACAGGTTCGTAGAGGTTCGTGCGATGTGCCGGCAGCTCGTCCGACGGTCTCATAATGTAGTCGTCGGCATCGGTATGCTCTCCTTGAACTTGAAGGTGCACGACGAATACCTCGAACCTCGACGAACGTACACACTTGCCCCTTTGCGATGTGCACTGTTGTACGCGCTGGGGGCTGCCCAGTACAGAGTACAGTAAGCTGGCGATTGCGTGTGGATTGCGGCGGATGCGCACTCTGCCTCGGAGCGCCGCCGACGCGGCCAAGCGACGCCAGCGATCAGCCAAAAGTCCGTCTCCGGAGCCCCGCGCAACGTGATCGCGCCCGAGTCAGTCTCACTCGTTCCGGCGACAGACGCACTTACATAAAATGGGCTGTAGTCACGGTGCTTTTCTTTCCCTCTACAATCCATCGACCACCAGCCTGAGTTCATTTCCCGTGGTGCACCCTAGTGCACCCCGGTCACCACACTTCAAGACCGCAGCCGTTCAGGAAGTTGCACGATCTACGACCCTTCGACACTCCTCAGGGGTAAGTCAATCGTCCGAAGGGCGACTCGCAACTAATGGACTCATTTTATCACAGCAGCTGAACCTACAATGGCAGGACTTAGGCTACCATCAACAGTTCTGGGCTTGCTAGAACGCCGCAAAGGACCTCCTCCTCAGCCATCCGTTTCCACTACATCCGCATCGCAACCGCAGTCTGAGGCGAGCGAGGATGGACAAGGCCCTGCAGTTGACGACGACCTGAAGTTGCCGAAGATGGCCTCTCTGGCCATCATACTGACATCGAACGTCTTGATGCAGGTTCGTGGCACTTTTTGTGCATCGGGTGCACAGGAGTATTACGCTAACAGCATCATCAGCTGACATTCTTTATCATCGTCTCTTCCTCCAACGAGTATGCACATTACCTTGGAGGCACGTCCACGTTCTCGGGTCTAGTCATTGGCATACCCACGGTGTTCTCCGGTCTTGCCCTGCTCCCTCTGATGCGACTTGACCAAGGTGTGTCTATGCGCCCTTGTCTCTGAATTCAGCAGAATATCTTGAAATACTCATTTGAAGGGGGCTACAAGCGACCGCTGCACTTTGCATGCGCGTCTGCCGTTGTCGGCAATATTCTCTATGGACTAGCATATCATGCCAACTGGCTATACCTCATTCTTCTTGGGCGCATCGTCACCGGCTTTACCTTCACGTTCTGGATGTATAACAAGCGGTACTGTTCAGATCCGAGGATCGTCGGTCTCCGACGCCGGACCACGCTTGCTGGGTGGCTCGTTCTGGGCCAGGGCATCGGTTTCAGCCTTGGACCTTTCGTCGGAGGCCTCTTGTCAGTCATCTCTCTACCCGTGCGCACTAAAGCGGGCCTCACTCATTTCTCCTGCTTGTTTTTGCACAGGTACAAGATCGGCTTCAGCAACTCGGTGTTCAACGGCTTTACCAGTCCTGCGTGGATTATGGCTGCGATTTGGGCAGCCTTCTGGGCCATTGCTGCTGTTCTCTACGAAGACGTTCCACGAGCGCCGCCCGCGCCCCAGTCTGTTGCCCTGCAGCAATTCACTGTGAAAACCGCATCGGAAGACGGGGACAACAAGGAGCGTGAATCCTCGGGCGTGACGACTACGGAGGCGGTCGGTACCACCGAGCTTCCATCTGTCTACCGAATGACGAAGCGACAGTGGGGTGTCACGGTAACGATGTGTTGGTTCGCGATGACCTGCTTCCATATCCTAGGCGCCTGGGAGGCCAACATCCCCGTGTTCACGAGCTCGCACCTCAGGTCAAATCCGTTCCATTTCACGCCTTTCGCTGCAGGGAACCTCATCGCGCTCGGCGGCGCGTGCACCATACCGTTCTTGTTGCTGAACCTGCACTTTGCGCGGCGCGTCCAGGACCGACACACGCTCGCGATGGGGACGTCGATCGGTCTCGCGGGACTGATTATCGCGCTTGCGATTCTGGGGGAAGAGGAGGTCAACTACGGTAGCCTGTTCATCTGCTGGTTTCTCGTCGCGCTCGGATTCAACATCGCGAGCACTGTCACGCTCAGCTTGCTATCGAAGCAGCTGCCTGGTGCGTGGAACGGCCGCGTCAGCCTGGCCATCCAGTACAGCAACTACACGGGGCGGGTGACAGGTGCTGTATGGGGAGGCGCGGGGGTCAAGGTTGGTATGCTGAGTTACGTCGGAATGCAAGTCGCTTTCGTAGGAATTGGGTACATTATGTTTGTGACGCTTTGGAAGCATCTCAAGGCGAAGACCGGTTAGATCGGGACGCCCAATGTACGTTCTATCTCGGAGTCGTTACGAACGTGCAAGGATGACGACCTTCACAGGATACAACGCTTAGATGTTTTCACTGATAGTACCTAAGCATCCGCTACTTACTTCGATGCATTGCTCCACACGTCGTTTATCCACTGGAGATTTCTTCGTTCAACTCTCAAACCGTGGGCCCTTTTTGAAGGTCGGGAGCGGCCGTACCGGCAAGCAGGCTCTGATAGATCGCAGTACGTCAACGTTCGTTGGTTAGGAGTGCTGCCGTATCTCTAGTACTGTTTGTGGTAGAGCACTCCTCTCTTCGTACCCCGTGCCAGCTGCTCATCACAATGAAGCAATTGCCGCCAAGACCGCACAAGTACTGGACGTACCAAGCTGATGTCGACACCGCGCGGAATCAGGTCACTACTCAGATCTCGAGAGCCTGGTGGCAGACCAAGGTGGGCAGTAGATGTCACCACTGGCACCTGTGAGTTGCACTATGGAGCCGCCCTCACCGTAGCACCTCTCCTACCGACCCACCGAAGTCCGTGTCAAGCCTGCGACAGTGTGCTGCGCTCTGGTCATCGGATGAGACTTCCTACGAGAATCAGGCGCGGGATTGACATCTTCAGACTTCTTGCTCTCACGAATTGCCCTCGGGGAGCCACGTATAAGGACCTGGTCGAAGTGCGTTGCATCGCGCCCTCCACTGTGTATATCAACATGTCTATCTTCCCAGCGCCGGCTCTGGCAACACCCCTCTTAAAAGTTCCTCTCCTCCTCGGTAACGCAGTGTGTACCTACTATGGCCTTACTCCTGCCCAACCGCTGCCCAAGGAGGAAGAACAGAAGCGCTACGAGAAACCCGATATCATCGGTCGGACCCTCCGTGCGCAGGTCGCTCTCATCACTGTCAGCAAGGTGAGCCAGTACTGTTCCGAGTTATGGCGCTCGCCATGCGACTGACCTCAATCGAAGTGGTTGTGTTGCTGTATTTCCCTCGCCGAAGCCGCAGCGATCCTCGCACAGCACTTTCCTTCCCCGATCTCGGACCGAGTCCTGCACCTCCTCGTTCCCTCTCCCAACGCGTCTCTAGGAATCACGCCCGCGACCACTGTTGCTTGCGCCATGGGCATCGCCGGGGGCCTTACACGCATGTGGTGTTACCGCACGCTGGGAAATAACTTCACCTGGTCCATGTCGATCCAGCAGGAGCACAAGCTCGGTACCAGCGGGCCCTACGCAATCGTCCGCCACCCGAGTTACACAGCATGGACGATTATGGTGTTGGGCAACTTCGCCCTGCTGCTTAGCAAGGGCTCGTACTTTGTCGAAGCAGGGTGGTTGCGCCGTCCTCTGGGAAAGATATTCGCTGGGTCCCACATAGGTTATATGACGTTCGTCACCCTCCACCTCCTGAGCCGAGCGCACCAGGAGGACGTGATCTTGAAGGAAGAGTTTGGAGAACAGTGGGAGAAGTGGTCGAAGAGGACGCCATACCGCCTGGTTCCATACATCTACTGAGTGTCAGAAGCCTCAATTCCCCCTTACAACCCACCCTACAGCGTGACTAGACTTGAAGGTTATCAAACGCGCGAACCCTGGCATCCACTAATCCTTGGTCTTATCATATTCAAGAACCAACGCAACAGCTTCTCAAGTAAAACAACGTCGCCACTCTCTCCCTCCCCCCTCTCTCCTGCACGACCTGCAACTCCGTCTGGTTTTTCATTTCCTCTCGCCATCGCCACAAGGTGAACGACTTCCACGCCTTCACCGCGATCAGATTCTTAACCTGTCCCTGCACCTCCGCAGGATCTGCAGAAGGACCAGTCGCCGCCGCCACCGCCGCAGCGTCCTGCTCATACTTGTCCGAGGGACGTACACGCCCGTCGACGTCCAACACCCCGCGCTCCAGCGCAACAGGATCCGCGACGTCCCCGATCGAGAGAACCTTGGTGTCGCACTCTTGCGAGCCGTTCACGAGGAGGGTCGGCGGAAGGGATTTCACTGTCCCGGGAGAGAGCAAGTAGCCCGTGATGTAGTGCGTCTCAGGAACGATCCGGTCTATCTGGATTCCGGCCGAAAGCTGTAAGCACGATCCGCGTTGAGACGTGTAGAGGAGACATACCAGCACGTCCTTCTCTACGGTCACGTTTAGTGCAGGGAAAGAGCGTTTGTACGCGAGGATATCGCCTTGTTGGAGCAGCCCGCGCTTGACCAGGCCAACCAGGTCTGCACTCTCGGTCCTTTTTCTGGTTTGAGCAGCACCATCAGTATAGATGTCAGTCAACCAGAACCCGGCACCTCACTTCTTGGACGTAGTCGACCTCAAAGGCTGATGATGATCACGCTCCCATGCATCGTCCTTCCAGTCCGCGTGCATCTGACCCGTTCGCACGCCCTCCTTGAACGTCTCCAGATCGTCCGACGCTTTCTTCCCGAGCCACCCCGAGAACAGGTGGTCCTGGAACGTATGCGCTGCTGACAGAAAGAACGGCGAGGTGAACACCGTAGGGTCTAGAGTTGCAGGGATGCGCTCTGCGTGAGCATCGTCTACATCCATCCGATCTGCGCCATGCTGCGCGCTGTCGCTGCTGAGAGTAGAGTCCGGATGCGTGGGGCAAACCGACGGCGAGTACGTCGAGAATGCCGTCGGAGGAAGCAACGCGCAGAGGCGATTCTGAGCCTCCTCGGACAGCTCCAGGAAGTTCGTGTAGTTGACCACCTCCTGCCGAGCGCGAGTCGCGCACGCGTCAGCCCCAGCCTTACTGTGAACGCACAAACAGCAACCCCACCGAAATGTCAACCTTCGTGAGTTTGCTCTTCGGGTTCGTCAACAGGTACTCAAGTTTCTCGGCCGGAGTCTTTCCCGCCGGCCCTCGCGCTTTGCGCTTGCTACCAGCAGCAGGCGACTCTGGAGGCGCAGCGGTCGCTACTGCGCTGCTCTTAGGGGACTTCGCTGGTGTACGCGTACTGCGACGCACCGCACGGGTCGTTGTGGGCTTTGTGTCCGCATCCATGGTTGTCTTTGAAATCCTCATGGATAAGTGTGCGCGCGGTGTGCCTAAGAAGCATTGAAGTACATACATGGAGTACCAGTCACACTCACTGCTAGTCTTGCTGAGGAGCAGTACTACTCTAGTGTTCCAGCTTGGGGCCGCTGCCTGCAACATGCTTCAGTACATTAGTCGTCAACAGATCATGAAGGAGAATGGTTTTACCCACAATGACGGTGATATTCAGAATATCCGACGTCTATGCCAGCTAAAGGTGCCCAAACCTCCTCTCGAGAGGCGTACGTATGACAGTGGTTTGCGTTCAAGTCATGCAGCTGAAGCGCCCATGCCGTACTCAGGTGATTGTACAGTGACCACTCATCAGTACTCACTCCTCGAGTAGTGGCTATATGTAGCAGGTATTGAAGCGAGTCCCGGAGCCTATACCAGCCGGCTGCCCATTCGAGGAAAGTGGGGCGTTACCATATGGAATCCTCCAAACCGTCAGAATGACATTATGCACTACAACGAACACAGAGGTCCGTCGATCCTACGGGGTATACGATAGGTGTGTAACGAGTGCGCGAGGACCCTAGTAGTATCGAGTGTCCGAGTTCGATCGTTCGAGGGTATGAGGTTATGTAGCGATAGCAAAGATGCAAAAGTCCTGTCCGATGAGAGACGACAGCAAAGCCAACCTAGACCCGAGCTGTCCGCTCACACCTCTCCCAGGATAGGCACGGTGCGAGGCATAGCTGACCCTGAACTGAAATACTTAGTAGATGAGCTGGAGCTTGACGGGGTAGCACGAGTCGTAGTCGTAGCCGCGGTCGGGCGCAGCCTTATAGTAGACGACGTTCTCGAACGACGATTGGCAAAGCGAGAAGGAGTCGGTGTCGCCATTGACCGCGAGGAACGGGTGACCCGTGCCGCCACCGTTAGGGTCAGTGTCGGCCTACAGGCAAAGAGCACTGCGTAAGCAACCAGATAGCGCACGGACGGGGAGGAACAAGACCGAGCACTCACGACAGCACAGTAGATCTGAGCGCCCTGATCAGGCTTTGCGCTGTTGCGGGCAACCCACTCAATAGAGTTGCCCGCATCGACACTCGTCGCCTGTGCAGGGGTGGCGCCATCGCCGTCGATGATGAGAGTGCCGTTCACGAGCGAGATGCTAGTGTACTCCAGGCCGTAGGGGTATTGAGCCCACGTCTGCGCCACGGGCGTCAGTACTAGCCACCATCAGGTCGGAAGGGCAGATCACGTACACCAAGGTGCCAAAAGGACGCTCCGTCGATAGCACCGGCGCTGTTCACGACGATGGGGGCACCGGTGCTGTTCGTGTTCGTGCCGGTTGCGTTGTACGCGCCGATGGTGAAGTTGAACGCCTCATCGAACGCACCCGCACCGAGGCCGTCGCACCACGGACCAGGAGCTGCCCGGGGAAGCTTAACGGTCGGATGCGCTATGGTAGAGGTGGCGACGGAGAGGGCGACGGCAAGAACACTGAACGCGAGCATGGTGTTTCCGTAAGAAAAGGGCGGAAAGAGAGACGTTGGTGGGGAGGTGAAGGTGAAAGGGAGGATGAACCCCAGCTGACGCTCAGGCGGTTCGCTTATATACCGTTCTGAAACGTGGCTAGATCTTGGCAATGGCTGTCGTGAGCGAAGTCCGCAGGTAACGGCGGCACGGCAGGGCGGCGCATTGCCTCTTCGAGGGTTATAGAGTCGGCGGTGATGAATGGTTCAAGCATCTTATGATCTTTTGTTATGAGACGTGCCGACGGCTGTACACTCTACTCACCGCTGATCGTCTCGTCGCCAAGACTTTCGCTCCTTCGCGGCGCAAGGTCATGACCGAGTCTCGACAACCGCAACGTAGCACGTTGAGTACTCCGTTTCATGGACGTGATAGCAAAGCGGCCGCCTCTCCACTCCTTTCCGAATCACACGCCCCGTCGACTACGAGATGCTTACCACATAATGTCCTAGGAGCTGCTGCCGTTGGAGTCGGAGGGAATCGTGGCAAGCGGACGAGAGAAGGCCATGCCAGGCTAGTCATGTCCCCACCGAAGTAAGGCTCGGTCAATCCTGAAGGCCTGACGTCCTAGATGACCGCCAGGAGTCGAGAGTGGGCTTGCAGTGGACAGGCCGAGACTCTGGCCATGGAATCTTGAGCCTGTGAGTGAGAGCGCCAGAAGCGACGTTGATGCGATGCACATCAAAAGGCCGTCTCTCGTTATTCCTCCGGTCCATGTATTCTGTATGCTCTTGTGGAGGAGTCAACTACTGAGACAAGTAGTGGGAGAGGACGCGGACGCGGTCGAAGGCGGTCGAGAGTGTCAGACTGAGCCACTTGATTAGGTCGGCGCCAGGGCTGGCTTGAAATACTGTATGCTTGACAGTATCGGCGCTTGAAGTGGCCTATGATAACACGCTATGGCGAGTAAGTACTTAGCGGTCAGTATAGCAGAATCATAGTGCTTCTCGATGTATCAGATTCATTTGAACAAGTGGCCATGCATCAACTTAGAGAGCGCGTACTGTATCTATTCGTTCAATGACCTGCAGAGGTGAAGGTGCCTTTCCGATGGAAAGGGAAAGCGAACGCCAAAAGATAATTGCAGCTAGCGGTCGCTCAGAAGAAGGTGAACACCAGCTTGACCGGGTAGCACGAGTCAAAGTCGTAGCCGTGGTCGGGCTGCGCCTTGTAGTACACGACGTTCTCGAAAGAAGACTGGCAGAGCGAGAACGAGTCTGTGTCCCCGTTGACTGCGAGCACGGGACTGCCGGCGTTACCGGGCGGGGGCTGCGAGCACGATGGTATGCACTCGGGTCAGCATGCGAGTTCCTTCGTTGGCGCGCGCCGGTACGTTGTACGTACCACACCGCAATAGATCTGAGCGCCCTCAGCAGGATCGGCCGTGCTCGAGGAGAACCACTCGAGAGAATTCCCTGCGTCGACGGGCGCCGCCTGCGCGGGGGGAGCGCCATCGCCCTCGATGACGAGGGTGCCGTTCGCAAGCGATATGCTGGTGTACTCGAGGGGATCGGGGTACTGCGCCCACGTCTGTGCTGCGATGTCAACATCGACTCCTTCACCCGGTGGATACATGCGACACGTACCCCGAGGTGCCAGAAGGTCGCGGAGTTGGTGGCTCCGGCGCTGTTGACGACAAGGGGAGCACCGGTGATGTTCGCGTTGGCAAGAGTGGTGTTCACCGCACCGAGCTTGAAGCGTGACGCACTATTGAACACGCCAACCCCGAGGCCGTCGCATCCGGGGACCGGGGAGGCCCGAGACACAATGGTGGGAGGGTGCGCCATGATCGAAGTCGCGAGGGCGATGGCAATGGTCAGACTACTGAACGAAGGCATGATGGCTTGTGCTGGTATAGAAGAGGGCGAAATCTGAAGCCTTAGGATCGCAGACAGTAGTGGACAGAAAGAATGGCGTTCAACCGTCAACCTAGGTCACCTCCCTTTTATACCGTGCTGAGGCTGAGGTAGATCGCGGCTGCTGCCGCTGAGTCTCGTAAAAGAAGGCCCGCAGTGTGGCAGTGTGTTGCGTTGGCTTTCGAATCGGCGATACATTAGACGGCGGCTGTAGTCCAGTGTGCCATTGTGTGTTCATGACACCCGCACCTCGGGTGGTGCCGGTGATGGTTGGTCACCACTCTTCACCCCCATACATAGATTCTCGTCAGCTTGATGGAGACAAAGTCCGCGCGGTTCCAAAAGCCCGTAGTTTGAAGTTGAGCTGTCGGCAAGAGGATGTGCCAGGGCAATACTTCGTGCCAGTGCGCAGAGACTGAATACGCGTCCATGCGCGGCAATCAATGCCTGGACGAAGACGTCGAGTAAGTGATACATCGCTGGCATCATGAGGCTTACCTCAATCACTTCTCTTGGCCCTACATAGTAGACAGCGGTTGCCAGGCGATCGTCGCGAGACAAGGATCGAGAGACATTGAAAAAGGGTGTAAGGGCTCAGAAGGCCGCACAAGCCGACCACGTTTCCGCCTCGTGAGAGCGCTGCAGCGATGCCAATGGAATGAACGACAGCTTGCTTCGGGGTTGAGTAGCATACTTTCCCGCGCCCTCCGGTCACCAGTTAGAATCTCCACGGAATTGTAATCATCGCGAACGGTAGAGCCGCGGACGACAGACTTGAATGCGCAAAAACGAGAGTACTGTACATGTAAGATCAAAGAAAGCACACAGTGCTATGTAGCGCTCAAGCAGTGCCGATGTGCTCTCGATGTGTTCAGACGGTGCTGTGGGCCAGGCCAATCATGATCATCTGCGCCGCTACTACAATCATGTTACTACTACGTCTTATACTGTATATCCTGACACCGTCCTCCTTTCGATTCGTCACCTCATCTTAATACATTCGCTCATGCACCTGTCTGACTTGAGCTCAGCTCTATATACATCACCAGGCTTTGACCCGCAAGATACCAAGCCGTCGGCACATGGCGCGAGCGTCCTGTTCTCGGCCGTATCGTATAAGTACTTACACGGCGCTGAGGATCACGTCCTGCAGAAGACCACCGCATTCATAAGGCATCATCAATCATGCATTACGACGGCTACAGGCGTGCGCGCGCCATACGGGGTATACAATAACAAGCGATATGTAACTAGTGCAAAGGTACTGATCCTCGGACATCAAGAGCGCGATGTAAGTCGTTCGGGGTATGCAAATGGTCAAGTCCTGTCCGATCGGGAGAGGTAAACAAACGCCTGATCTCAACCGCTGCCGCTTCAGAAGATGAGCTGGAGCTTGACGGGGTAGCACGTGTCGAAGTGGTAACCACGGTTGGGCGCCGCCTTGTACCAAACGACGTTTTCGAAGGTGAGCTGGCAGAGCGAGAACGAGTCCGCGTCGCCGTTAACCGCGAGGACAGGGTAGCCGCTGCCCGTCGCGTCCGGCTAGGTAGGATACGTCAGTCCTCGACGTTCATTGTTGCCGTTAACATCAAATTTGAAGCTCACCACTGCACAGTATACCTGAGCACCGTTCTTGGGATCCGCGCCCGGGCGGGACGCCCACTCCAGAGAGTTGCCTGCGTCGACGGGATCCGCCTGCGCCGGAGGAGCGCCATCACCGGAGATGACGAGTGTGCCGTTCTCGAGAGCAATGCTCGTGTACTCGAGCGGGTACTGGTACTGTGCCCACGTCTGTACGACCGCAGATGATCAGGACGGGCCGACTCGCTCATTGAACTCTGCACTCACCCCAAGTTGCCAAACAGTGATATCGCTGAAGGAACCGGCGCTGTTGACGACAATGGGTGCACCGGTGCTGTTGGAGTTCGCGCCGGTGGTGTTCAAGGCAGCGATGGTGAAACCAGACGCAGTATCGAACGCGCCTGCACCGAGGCCGTCGCACCACGGACCAGGAGTTGTCCGGGCTGAGAGCTTGGCGGCAGGGTGCGCCATGGTGGAGGTGGCGGCGGCGAGTGCGATGGCAATGACGCTGAACGAGAGCATGATGACTTGGGCGAAAAAAGCAGAAGGAACGGCGGCGGTGGAGAGACAAAGGCAGATGTGAGGATATTGCAACTCGATGGAGAGATTGGTGCTTATATACAGCGCTGAGCCTGGTTTGCCCGTGACGGACGCAGCCGGAGTCCGCATAGCGCATCACCTGTTCGAAGTCTAAGGCTCTGAGCTCTGGGGTCGATGGCGAGCGGTCCATTCTACTCACCACCGATCGCCCTCTCATCGGCTGGATACCGAGTGTTTGCGGCCCTATGAGCCCGTCGATGCGTAACCATCAGAGTATGGTAGACTGCTAGCGCAACCTCGTTGCTGACAACAGCTACACTCATGCGCTGGGCTAGGCGGCAATCCATCCCCGCCTGGAAACGCCATGCAAGCCTCGCGCATGCATGGAGCGTTGCGCTGCGTGAGTGGAGTCAGCCACTGAAGCTTGGTGAAATGATGGTGCAAGGACAAACGAGGCCGCTCTGCCTTATGCGAACTGTCCGATGTCCATGTCCAGTGCCGTCTAGCCTATTTAAGCCTCATGTCTCGCTACGGACGAGTGAGAGCGAGCCCAAATGTGAGGCCTTGAGAGAAGCGACGCTACGACGGCACAGGCTCCTGCAGCGGTGCAGGACAAACCTGGATCCACCTGGATGCGGTGCAAATTTCAACTGCACTCCGAGGGTCTCCACCCTCGGTCGTCGGCCCGAGCTCTCTCAAAGAGTCGGGGTGAACGTTTGAACGGCTTGAACCGCAATCGCCATTCACAAGTCTTGCCAAGCGTACGAATCATTAATCAATGCCAACGGGGACCTCGTGGCGACTTTCATCGCCCTGCGCAATGTCTCAGTCATTGCCGCTGTCAGTGTCACCTTCATGGTTGTGCAATGAAGCGGGCGGAACCCACCCGTACGTAAACCACAAAGGACCGGGACGGGCATAGCTGCCCATTGTGAGTCACCGTGTTGCACAGTCTGAGTCCTCTGACAGAGCTAACCCCCCGCTACAACCAAGCTTTACTATACAGCCTACGTACTCACCTGTACGCCCGCTCGCAGTCGTTGCGAACACATGGAGCCATAGCTGAGTGAGCGTACGACAATCACCAGGGGCTCAGACTCGGATCAAGACTGCGAGTCCCTGCATACCGTCGATGCTATATTACAGTAGAAATCATGCTGCCTGCGAGTCGCTCAACTTACTTCTCCTGCGCCACGAGCGTCGCATTGTCCGTCAATATCTTGTTCAGCCCGTCGCGGTGGAGGCAGTTCTCGAAGTGGAAGCTCCGCGCGATCTCGTCGATCTCTTGCTCGCTCTTGCCCTTGAAGTGCTCCGCCCACTCTTGCACGAAGAACTCGGACAGCAATATGTTGCGCGCAAGACGCCCGACACGGTCCGACAGCTTCCATACCGGCGCTGGGTACAGGTTCTGATGCTCAGGCTTTACCTCCCGTTTGATGAGGTCGATGAGCGGCTGGTACACATCTCGGACGTGCGAGTCATCCGCCCCCCAGGCGTCCAGCGCAAGACGGTGTTTCTTCGCCAGGAAGTCCTTGAAGAGCTTCATGTATGGCGTCTCACGCGAGACGTACACCATACCCTGGAAGCCAATATCCTTGTATAGCCAGATAGACCAGCTCAGGCGATCCTGGGATGGGGTGCCTCGTCTCAGCGCTATGTTACTCGGAACCAATGACGACCACGTTCGCTTACCTTGTTGTATATGTTCAGTTGATCCTTCAGTACAAGATACCGCTCCTCGTTGATCTCGTCGGTCCGCTCGCCTTCGTACTCTTTCCGCGCGTACACAGGGCCCCACTCGCCATTCCACACGCAGAGTCCGCGCTCGTCCATCCACTGGCGCTTCTTCTCGTAACTCCTCCGAAGCCGATGCTGCTGCGTCTCCGTGCTCTTGTAAGGCTCCGGCGCCGACGGGAACCCGAAGACGGAGTAGTCATGTATCGAGTACGCGACGTTGTCCCACTTCTTGTGCGCGTCGCCAAAGTGCGAGAAGTCGGAAGCGAACGTGTTCCCGTCGAAGAAGAGCGCGTGGTGCGGGTCGATCTTGCGGATCGCCTCGTACAGCCGGTCATACACCTCAACGACGCGCGTGTGATAAGGGTCGGTGGGCTCGTTGAGCGGGTTGTAGCCGGCGATCCAGGTGCTGTTCTGGTAGTGCTTCGCAAGCTCTTCCCAGAGCCACACCACGCGATCTTGGAAGTCCTTATGCTCCCAAAATTTCGCAATATGGGTGCCCGCGTCGGCGTGCCAGTCGGTGTTTTGGCCACCTGATGCGGTATGGAGGTCGAGGATGGTGTAGATGCCGTGCTTCGCGCAGAGGTCGATCACCCGGTCGAGGTGTTTGAATCCCTCGGTCTTCAGGACACGGGGGTTCAAGTCATCTGAGGATAGTAGCATCAGTACACGTGCGACGTCATGACTCAAAACCCATGCACCTTCAAAATGCCTGTAGTTGAAAGGAAGACGAATGCAATTCAGCCCGAGACTCTTGAAGAACTTCGCATCGTCCTCGGTGAAGAAGTACTCCAAGAACTAGATAACGAGTGTCAGCGGCGCCAGGTCACAGCACCGACCTGACAAGCAAGAACTCGCCTTATCGAAGAACAGCTCCGACTTCTCCTTCCCAATGACTTCGGCAAGAGCAGCGCGAATCTGGAACTCGCAACCGGGGTATCCTAAAGTCATCGTCAGGAATGAGTCTCTGCCGCTGGAATGTTGTATGAACGTACCGCTGATAAAGTTCTCCATGCTAGAAGTTGCACTCGGTCAGCAAGAGATTCCAAAGGCGAAGCACAGATCGCAAACTCACTTCATCCAGCCGCCCAGACCAGCACCCCTCAGGATGATCTCCTTGCCATTCTGATCAACGATCTTCGTGCCAGATACCTTCAGATACGCCATATTGATAGGTGGGTTGGTCGTGGGTAGGGCGCGCAACACCATCCCTGCGCCCGGTTTATATACCGTCACCCACTCACGAGCAGTCCATCGTGTCGGCACTCGCCCAATTCACCATCTCCCGGGCCGCTAACAATACCAAGTTCCGAGAATATTCCGGGCCCTGCGAGGACGTTGGCCGAGGCAGCTGAGTGTCGCGGAGAAGCCTCGAGGATTTGTTATGACATACCCGATATAGCACTGCTATCGCCATATCGGGGTCATGTGTACGCCTTCCGCGGCCGCCATCCCTCAGAGGGAGCCAGTCTTTGTTTCAACATCCGGGAGGCAGGGTCCGTCAGGGAAGTGCTAATTCGAGAGCCGTGCGAGACCACTGTGGTCATCTGGAATCGCATGCGCAACTGGATGGAGCTATAAAGCAGAAGTCTTGCGCTCAAATATCGTGATCAACCATCTGCTCGGCCGCGTTGCAGTGAGAAGGACCTCGCCAGTCGCATCGGCACCATGTCAAGATTTCTTCGAGTCGAAAAGACACACATAGTCGATGGCGAGGGAAAGCCAATCGTCTTGCGCGGTGCTGGCCTGGGAGGATGGATGACGTGAGTACTCGGGATCGCAATCCAGCTATTGCAGCGTCGCTCAGAGCACGCACCTTCCACTCGTTTAGAATGGAGAACTTCATATCAGGTAGAGGATAGTCTCTTGTAAGCCCCATCAGAATACGTAAAGACTGAGCTGTGGCCACACAGGATACCCTGGATGTGAGTTCCAGATACGTGACGCCTTAGCTCAAGTGCTCGGGCCCCAGAAGTCGGCATACTTCTTCGACAAGGTGAGCAACCTGCACGTCCCGTAGGTACGCAGGCGGAACTATTGCGTAGAGTTCTGATCGAAGTTCGTGCTGTGCGCATCCGCGCTCAAACTCCAGTTCCTGGAGTACTTCTTCGCCGAGCCTGATGCCGCCTTCTTCAAGTCCCTCGGCTTGAACTGCATCCGCATCGCGGTAAACTACCGCCACTTTGAAGACGACATGCACCCGCGCGTGCTCAAACCCGAAGGGTTCAACCACCTAGACCGCGCGATCGCCGTCTGCGCCAAGCACGGCATTTACACCATCATCGACATGCACACCGCGCCCGGTGGGCAGAACGGCGGGTGGCACTCTGATGCAGGCACGCACATCGCCAACTTCTGGAATCACAAGGACTTCCAGGACAGGCTCGTGTGGCTCTGGACGGAGATCGCGAAGCACTACAAAGACGAGAAGGTCTGCCATCTCCTGTGAGCTTTCGCAGCGTTGAGAAGCATCTGACTGATTCGTCTATGGACCGCAGTGGATCGCAGGGTACAATCCCATGAACGAGCCAGCCGACCCGCGGCACACCGGACTCGTGAACTTCTACGACCGCGTCTACGCGGCCATCACATCCGTCGACCCCAACCACACGCTCTTTCTCGACGGGAACACGTACGCGACAGATTTCTCTGGTTTCCCCGATGACGCGGGATCCCGCTGGCCGAACGCCGCCTACGCAATCCACGATTACTCCTTGTACGGCTTCCCAGGCGCTTCGGAGCCTTACGCCCGGACGGAAGAGCAGCGGAGACGCATGAAGCGAAGCTATGAGAAGAAGCGTGCTTGGATGGACGAGCGGGGCCTCTGCGTATGGAATGGCGAGTGGGGTCCGGTATACGCCAGGAAAGAATACGAAGGTGACGCGATGGACGAGATCAACGAGAGGCGTTACAACGTGCTGCAAGATCAGCTCGAGCTGTATGCAAAGGTGCGGGACACTATCGACAACTGAATAACTCACCTAAGTAGCCCCTTACCTATATCCCTAGGACAATCTGAGCTGGTCCATCTGGCTCTACAAGGACATTGGCTTCCAAGGCATGGCCTATGTTTCTCGCGACACACCCTACATGCGACTCTTCCGTGACTTCCTGCAGAAAAAATATCGGCTTGCTGCAGATCCTTGGGGCGCCGACGACAAATTTGTACGCCATATCTACCAACCAATAGTGCGGCTCATCGAGGACAACGTACCGGACGAGGAACATCGTAAACTCTACCCATATCCA
This sequence comes from Trametes cinnabarina, assembly GCA_000765035.1. Lineage (NCBI taxonomy): Eukaryota > Fungi > Basidiomycota > Agaricomycetes > Polyporales > Polyporaceae > Trametes > Trametes cinnabarina. The sequence goes on from CCBP010000311.1 coordinate 42,269, forward strand.
GTCTGGACAGTCGAAGGGCGCGTTGCACGGTTGGCAAGATGCATGCTGATCAGCGAATTTCTGGTGCTAGAATGGGCGGAACACTTCAGGGGAATGTCGGAGGAACAGCTCGACGCGCTTGCGCAGAGCTTCAAGTTCGAAAATTGTGTTAAAAGAGAAGGACTAAACAAGGTGTTGAGGGAGCACGCGCAGGTGATAGCTCCTCAGTAGACTGAATGTGCACGAAGAGATTGAAGGCGGTCAGTGTAGTGTAATTATCAAGATCTTGTTACTTTTCGAGCACCGCGTACTCATAGTTGTCGATATCATCTTAGCGCGAATTTATTCCGTGCCTTCACGTTGCGTCGTGCGTCCTCATCTCGTAGTTTGGCTTCTAGCGCGTTAAAGAGGTCGCATGCGTATTTTTCGCCATCCTGCAAAGGATCAAACCTCCGGATGCCATGCATATGTTAGATAGACGTACCGCTATGTATGCCTTAATCTGGCTAAGATCAAGCTCTCCGGGCCCTGACAATCGCATGGACTGTAGTTTGGACGCGTTTGGCTTGCCAAAAGAAAAAGCGAGATGCATCCGCGATGGTACTGACGCCTCCTCGGATAGAGTCGCGTCAAGGAAATGGGTAGGCGGTAGCTGCAGGACGTAGTATCAGTTACGAGCCTCCGAGGCATCAGCGGATGACACCTACAAGGTTCAGAGTCACACACAGAGGCCACCTTTCGCGACCATTCAGCACCTCTCCCTCGTCCCAATAGTCAGGAAGCTCGAAGTCGGCAGCGGTCCGAACCATTTCACGGGTGTCAAACCCACTTGCCTGAGGGATTGCTTCTCTCTGGTCTATGTCCATAGCGCCAGCACTATCCCTCATGGTTTGGATTTCCTCTGGTGCATGGTATTCTACCGCCCTCGTGCGGGGAACCTTTGTATCCCACAGAGCAGCCCGAGCAGCCATGAAGACTGCGTCCACTACATTGCCAGAGTCTGCCAGTATGAGGACATCTAGGTTGAGCAGCCAAGACTTTTTGCGCGGAATGATTGTCAGGTTTTGAGGGTGCAGAGACGGGTGGGCGATAGTTTGTTGCAGGATGACCGTGAGGTCGTACTGCAGTTCGTCCAGCGCATTGGAGGACAGATGTGAATAGGCTGACGGAGAACTATCTTTCGTTCATTCGTTAGCGAGATATCTATTTGCGACCTTAAGGACCTTGAGACGAGCACGCACCATGAGACCGAGCACACGATTCTCCCGCCGTCTACGCCGTCGCCCGTTTCGACGTCTTCCACCTCCAGTTTGGTGGCAGCAAGGATTTCGGTTCCTCCACCACCTTCATGAGCCATCTTTCCAATGTTGAGTCTCGCGCTGCCATTTGCCAAAGGTGCGACGCCGGTCTCAAGAAAGACAGTCCGAAAGTCTAGCAGACCGCGACCGTCGCCGCGAAGCGGTGGCGTCGCCTGCAAGGAAGCCTGTATGTATGCGCGCTCCGCCTTCGATACCAGAGCTGAAGTCATCTGGTCGTCGCGTGTACGAAGTGTTGCACAAGTCTATGCGCCGCGCAAATGGAGGAAGAGGTTAGGACGAAGACGGCAGAGCGCTCGGCGTCTACGGCTCCCCACTTTCTGCGGAGTAGCCACCACGACCTGCGTCCCGTACGTGCTGCAGCAGAGTGTTTGTATGTTGTGTTTCCAACAGCTCGTTCATTCCAGAAGCTGATCGTGTCTTCAGGTTGACTTATGGCGGACAAGACATATCCTGGTGCGTTTGTAGCACGGCACAGCGATGGCTTTGGACTCATTGATGCGTAAAAGCCCAGCGGCATGTCATCAAGACGTTCAGCAAGCTCGTCGAGCTTCTGCCTGCGACGGAGCAGAGTAAAGTACGAGGATAATAATATGATGATACGATATAGCTGATCGCGACTCTCGTCCAGCCACAAATTGTCCTTCTCGCAGGCGAAGTTACACCCTTCCGCAATGATACGGATCGCGAGATGCCCTTCCGCCAGGTAGGTCGAATAGACCCACTCCTTCTTACATTATAATGTAACACGTCGGCAGGAATCCAACTTCTTCTACCTTTCAGGATGTCGAATTCCAGGCTCCTACCTCCTACTCGCATTCCAAAACGGCACTTCAATGGAAAACAATCCCTCTTCCCATCTCTTCATCCCGAAGGCGGAGCTTGCGGACATCATGTGGTCTGTCCCTCCGCCCTCACTCGAAGAGGCGGCGGCTACCCACGACGCAACGCGCGTCGACTACCCGGCAGCACTCCCAGATGCCATCCAGGAACTCGTAAAGGCCTTCCCCGGCGCACTCGTGCACACTCTCCCAACGTCCAACCTCTTTCCTACCATCCCATCCCAGTATACCGCCCCCTTCCTCGCAGGGAATGTGCACGTCACAGAGGACTACCTCCTTACCGCTCTCCACCGCGCACGCCTGATCAAAGATGCGAACGAGATCGAGCTGATCAGACGTGCCAATCAAATCAGCTCACGCGCACACGAAGTCGTCATGCGTGTGCTGGGCCAAGGTGTCCGTGGCACGATCAAGCCTGGGAAAGGTGCCGGAACGGAACGTCCGCTCCTCCCTAGCGAATGGCTTATTCAGAAGGAGGCTGAAGCCGAGGCGCTCTTCGTCGCCTCTTGCCGTCGTGAAGGGTAGGTTTCTCGGACGGCTACCTGAGTATGCATTTCTGACTTGCCATCGGTCTTGAAAGTGCCGAGCACCAAGCGTACTTGCCCATCGTCGCAGCCTCCACGCGCGCATCCACTTTGCACTACTGTTGCAACGATCGCGAGTTCTCCTGGGGTCCCGTAGGCCCCAACGATCACAAGAACTGCAACGACCTCGCGCACAACCATGAGCGGGTCCTCGACCCGCAGGTGCTCCTGATCGACGCGGGTTGCGAGTGGAAGTGCTATGCGGCGGACAGTAAGTAATTCTCCTTTATAAAACACCATCGGCATTGCTGACCGCCTCATGCTAGTTACTCGTACAATGCCCGTCGGCAACGGTGGCAAGTTCACGGCTGAGGCGCGGGAAATCTATGAGCTTGTCCTGGAGATGCAGCGGGTAAGCTCTTTCCTCTCCTCAACCTGTCCACGAGACTCAGTCACCACCAGCTCTCCTTCGAAGCTCTCAAGCCCGGCCTTCACTGGGACGCCATCCAGTTCATCTGCCACCGCACCCTCGTCCGCGGCTTCCAGCGTCTCGGCATCTTCAAGACACCCAACTCGCCCAACTCCGGCTCGTGGAACTCGGAGGAATCGATCCTCGCCAGCGGGATCAGCTCCGCGTTCTTCCCTCACGGCGTCGGCCACTCGCTCGGCATGGACGTGCACGACGTCCCCAGCGCCAGCAAGCCCGAGAAGAATGAGACGATCAAGCGCATCGAGCTCGGCCACGAGTCGTTCTACACGTATCTCCGGCTGCGTCTCCCGCTCGAGGAGGGCATGGTCGTGGTAAGCCCTGCTGCTTCAGCCCTGCGCGCGATCAAACTCAGGCTCAAACCCATAGACCGTCGAGCCGGGCATCTACTTCTCGTCGCACTTGCTTGCGCCCGTCCGAGATTCGAAGCACATCGACCAAGAGGTGCTCAAGCGTTACGAGAGCGTCGGCGGCGTCCGCATCGAGGATGTCGTTCTCATCACGAAAGACGGCTTCGAAAACCTCACCACCGTCCGAAGCGACACCGAATGGGTGGAGAAGGTCTGTTCCGGTGAGATCTGAACGTGTTAAGTAGCAGTCTCTACAGATGTGTACATTGTGACTCAAGTGTATGTATAAAATCCGCGACGCATTCAAATGTACTCACTGATATCGCGAACTCACCCCCTTTTCGCCTGATGCGTTTACACACCCTGAGGAGATTGCGTACGCTGTTGAAAGTCGCAGCATCCAACGCAGGACATTAAGATTGACAGACAACGATGCATTGCACTATGCTGTACAGACAGGTATGCAGTGGAGCGAGAACAATCAAAGCTGGACGGTACTACTTATGTACATACGCCAATGACGCATATACTAGCAGTGAAAAGAGGATATGATACAAACAGAACGGCAAGTACTGAAGAAGAACTGTTCCAGCCGCTCACGAATATAGACGAACAAAGAGTAATGATCCATCCATCCAAACTATGCAGAGATATAATCCAGATCCGTATGCACTGCGCGGGAGACACTCCTCGCGGTAATCGTACACAGACGCCTCCAAGGCATGCAAAAGAATAGAGAAGCGGAGAGATGATGGCACATCCGAGAACAAGAAACTCACTTAGGAACACTATCACGTTACTCCTTATCAGGCCCCGCCTTCTCCTTCTCGTCAGGTTTACGAACATCTCCGGCGTCCGCAGGCGGAGCGTCGGTAGCGCCGTCCCCACCATAGGAAGGCCCGCCGTCCCTAACGGGCACGTCCACCGTCAAGAGGTCACGCTTGACCCGCTCAGCGACGATGAACCCAGCCCTGCCATCCCCGCTATTCAACGGGCTGCTCTTGAACCACCCGCCTTTGACGGCGGACTGATTGCCGGATCCGGAAGCAGCGCGGCGTTTCCGCTCAACGAGGATGGCTTGTTCCAGTGAGGGCGCAGGCGATGCGCTGCGAGAAGGTGGGCCGAAACCAAGGTTGCTGAATGTAGGTGGAACAGGGACGACGGCGATACCCGGATTGTTGCTTGCAGCATTGTGAGCGGACCGAGAACGGCTCAAATTCGCCGCGGCCAGCACGCTGTCCGGAGGGATGACTACCGACGGAGGGACAGACTTGACAGGGCGAACGACAGGGTCGACTGGGATAACAACCTGTTGATGCCTCTCATGGACGATGACGGGGTTTGGCTGGACGATAGCATGAGTTGGGGATGTCACGACGACGCCTTCTGGCACCGGCGACGGTGGGGCGTCCTGAGCATCCTTCTTCTCAGACGGCTCTGCGTCATGAGGCGTAGGAGGTGCGCTACGCGAGCGTTGGAAGCCCAAACCCTTGAAATTGAGACCACGCAGAGCGGGCAGGGCAATCGGCTTCACGATCGACGGGGGCGGTGGTGGCCTGTTCCCGTCAGGAGGGGAGACTGCAGTGGCGTCACTGGAGTCCGAAGGAACGAGCTGGGAAGCGGAACCGGTTCGTTTCATCAAGGTAGCTGCTTTGAGCTCGCCGGAAAAGTAGGCAGATAGGTCCGGATGGCCTTGAGGGTCAAACTCGTCATAGATCTCCTCGCCAATCAGCTCTGCAATACATCAGATCTCGAGGTCTATATACTGGTAAGGGAAACCCACCTTCCAAGACGTCCTCCAAAGTAATGATTCCCAAAGGCATGACGGCAGGGTCAACACTTTGCAGGAACTGTGTATATGAATTGTATCATACGATGAGTGCTGGTCATTAGATCCTGAGCAGAATGAGACCCACCTCTTCGACGCCTTCCTTAGTCAGAACCGCATCGGCAGGCATACTTTGCTCCCAACGACTCCACCCGCCCACCTTGGGCAGGGCAAGACCACGCTTCTTCCCGCCGGTGTCTTCATCTTCGACGACGCCCATTTCGACATCCACCGCAGCCTTGCGCTTACTACGCCTTCGGCCGCGCTTGACAGCTTGAGGTAGGTCATCAACGTCCGCGTCCGCGGAGCAGTGGTCCTTGATGGTCTCATCGTTATCACTGCTGCTTCGTTTATGCTTGCGTGAGCGTCTCTTCCCATGACTGCTGGTGTCCTCCTCGTCTTCTGACTCTGAGCTAGAATCGCTGTCGCCCATGCCAACGCGGTCAAGGAGCCGTTGCGTAAGTCCGCGTTTCACGGCCTTCTTGACACTGGCTGCGCGTTCGACACTAAACCGCGAGACAATTGCCATGTGGGATCGGCCTTCCTGGAATTTGTCGAGGATGCCAAGCAGCGGCTCATTCTTCGGCACAAACGGTACCTTGTTCAGCGGAATCTTCCTCACAGGAACAGCATCTGTCATAGGTTCAACCTTAATCCGCTATCCCGGCGATCAAAGGGGCTACCTACCATTCGGATCGAGCAGCACACACTGCTTGACAAGGAGGATGCCGACAATCTTCTTGACCCTCTGCGTTTGTGGTTGGCGCCCATCGAGGCTGAGACGGGATGTGGATGCATCCAAATCAGCCTCGGCGATATTGACTTTGGCAACCAACTTCGGGACAGGGATTTCTACTTCCTCGTATACAGGTATGCGGGAGTGTCCGGTCAAACATATCTTTCGAAGCGTCTCATAGTCAAGTTTGGCGTCGATATTCAGCATGAAGACATCCTGTATGGGTGTCATTGCCTGATGAACAACCTTGCAAAGTGCTGTTCAGCATGGTCCGATACTACGCTCATACTGGGTGGGAGACATACCTTCTCTTGGAGATCGAGAGCGCCCCCGATGATGGTCACAGTGTCGGTCTTCAAGTCGCCGCCAAGCTGTCCCGTGTTGGAATGCATCGCAATCAGCTCCTTCAGTTCGGCACGGCGGTAGATGATTCCGTGATGAGGTCCGAGCAGCAGCTCGAGGATCTTGGCCACTGGCCAAGCAACAATGCCCTGGGGGTTGGATTAGCATACCTTTGTCTTCCGTTTGCACGATTATACACTCACCAGTGTCCAAAGGAGGACTTGGACAGAACCCGCCATTTTTGCACCGAAGTAGAGCCCATACCGTGTGCAGAGTGATTGAGGAATAATCTCTGAGAAACTGTTCTTCGACGTCAGCCCGCGGTCTACCCTCCGGAATCACTGAATCAATGGCAGTCACAATGCGTCCGCTCGCATAACACAGGGCACGCAAAATATCATGCTCGGAGGCATCCACACCGTCACACTGCGGCCAAACTGGCATGTAGCCGATATGCTTGAGCTGAACGGTCGGCGGAAGGTATACGTATGGGCTGCTCGAAGAGCTTCCCACCGCAAGGTCCGGAACCCGAGCCGTAAAAGTCACGTGATATGGACGCGTGACGAATCGGTGCTCGGGAACGCGTCAGGTTGTACGTGTTTCGCGATTGCAAAGCCGGTCGGCAGAAGCGCAGTCGAGACGGTGTAAGAGTAGACAAGTAGAAGACGTACATGACGATGAGGACAGTGCTGACGACGACACTCTGAACGCCTCCGCCAAGGATGGGATCGCAGATGACGGGGAGTGTCTCGTTGACAATCATGTTCGCCAACAGTAGAGTGACTAGCAGCAAGTGGCCGTTCTTGCGAATGGGTTTGATCTTGTTGGCGTACAACTTCTGTGTGCTGCGTGGCAAGAACACATGTCAGCTCTGGTGCAGCCACCACCTGACCCAGTACGGTAAAGCAATCAGGAAGACTTACGGAGTCCCACTGATGCTCAATACATTTAGTTGAGTCTCGTCGAGGCTCATGTACCCCAGTGTTAGACCGGCAAACAGACCCGACAGGAGCACAAGGATGGGGATGAGGCAGGCGAAGACGATAAACTCCCCCCGGTGATCGGCATCGTGTATGTCTCTGCGAGCAAGAGTGGAAGGCGAAATACTACGACGGGGAACATGTTGTGATACAGCAGACGCTAGAGTCAGAAGCAGTCTTGAAGAGGATGCACGTATTAGAGGAGGGACCATTCGAAGGACGTGGTTGAACGTTGGGCGGAGGTGTGTCCTCCTCGAGGTACTTACCCCGCATGAGCTTATCAGCGGCAGTTCCCGGCTTCTCGATCGTGTCTCCACCAAGCGATGCTATTTGTTACCCTTCCTTTCGGAGATGGATTTTTCAATCATCGGACTTCAAATCTGCCAGGCTGTCTCCGATGCATCGTGTTGCTCCTGCCTTTCTCTGACATACAAGGCACAGTAGGCATTCTGTTATTGTAGGTGCGAGTGCTACCCGACGGCGTAGCTGTGGTGGACTGAGTCACTCTTACGTCTCCAGAGGCGTATACGTAGGAGCATACTAGACATACATTTGCTTTGACGTCCTAAGGAAATGTGAAGGAATACATAGCTCTACAATAAAATTAAGCTACTGTACAGTAACATAGTACATCTAACGCAAAAGCTCAACTGCCACCCTCCCGGGTCAGCCAACCTGCCACAAAGCGGATGCAGGACAAAACAGCGCGAGCATAATGTCGACCGCCATAATACGGAGCGGCTCAACCGTACCACTTTTGACCGATGCGCATTTCTGACTTTGGTCGCGTCGGAATCATTGGTTCCTTGATCTCGAAGACCTCAATCGCGCGCTGCACGAAGGCCAGCGATGAGGGTTCGTGCGCAAAATTAAAGGGAAGAAGTGCGTACCCGCCACGTTGCCATGTCAAACTCCATGACGATCTGGTGCTTAACGAGACCAGCATCGTAGTCCTCCTGAGTTGGCTGCTCGCAGAGCACTAGAAGACCCGTGAGCTCACGCGTTCCCACAACGCTGCGTACAGAGCGAAACGCACTGATCATGGGTTCCCCCGAATCTTCATCGATCTCAAGCGCACATTTTCCATCGCGAATGAGGAAGGACAAGTAGAACATGTTTTCAACTGATTGCGCGAAGTCGTTGGGATTTACGATTAACCTGAAG
>CCBP010000311.1:50836-74588 GCA_000765035.1 Trametes cinnabarina
TACGATTAACCTGAAGAGATTGATGGACCCTGTCTGCTCTAGCAATCGCTCGAGCTAAAGAAAATACGCCCAATCAGTCTTAGAGAATGTGTCCACAAGTCGGGTAAACGTGCCGCGACGACGTTCTTGGTTGTCTCGTTCTCTGATCGCGTGATATCCTCTTCCCTAATCTCTTGAGGCTTTCTCATGTCCTCTTTGTTCTTCTCAAGTTTTGCCCTCTTGGCCGTTGTGCGCTTCTTGGGCTCAATTGACAGTGGGCCCAGCCTAGCCGCATTCACCGTCGGTTTATTCCCCCTGACGAGCAACTTCAAACACTCACATGAAATCCATCGCAGGCACCCTTCGACTCTTCGCAAGTGCTCTTCTCGCGATCTTCTCCCAGTCCAGCGGTGCGCCCTCGTTATACTCGCTTCCATCCTCATAGTCGTCTGCATCGTCTGCAGGCGTTACGGGCTTTCGCCCGCCCATGTACGTGATAAGACGGGCAACAAAGTCGTCGACGTCGAACGCGCTCGAGCCCGACTTCATTGCGCGCGCCTTCGCAGCGCTGATCTGCGAGAAGATCACGAGTAGTCCAGAGTCATTCGTGGCTTCGTTGATACCCTGGACTGCCGTGAAGGTGAACGTGTGTTCGAGGTGAAGTCGCAGAGGTTGTATACGCACCTTGTTCAAAGAGATTATTCGCATTGCGCAGCTTCTCAGCGACCTCCTCTGTAGTCAAGTCTTGGTTTTCTGCACTGCAACATTAGGAACGATAGTCATGAAGGAGTCGTTCGGACGTGGACGTGCCTGTAAGTTCCTGCTCGAGATGACGGTATTGTCTCCTGAGGTTGCGCGCCTCCTCCGGATCCTGGTCTGGATCGTACGCCATACGTTCTTCGTCCATGTGCACGTCTTCTACAGCCATACAGGTCTCAGTGAGTGTATTTCGCTAAGCACGACTGGTTCAAGGACAATGTGGTCGGAAGAACGCGCTCTCATCGCGCGTTTACGCGACGAATCCGTGTCGTCCGCGTCGCGACGTGCACGTGACTGGTATTCCAGCCTCTCGAATTCGATAATGATGACCACCACTTCCACGCCGTTCGCTGTTCTACGTACTGTACACACCTACTCTGATACTCAAGAGAACTTTGTACCGTTCATCCGTGACCGTGAGCAAGCCCTCACAACTATTCAGAAGCGTCCTCCGAATCATTGGAAGTCGGAGTAGTAGCCTGAGTATAGCATATGTCATTTGAGCATGTCGGTAGGTTCTCTGCCCATGGTCATTCCCGAACACTTGACTGATGCATGTATCTTGATGGGTACTTATGCTTTCTCCGTTTGTCCCTCATAGCACTTGGCGCATGGCGTGCGCTAAAGTGCTGTGCTGATGCAAACTTCAACCGTCCGACATGTCTTTTCACGAAGGACCACTGTCTCATCCTCTAGCATATATAAGCCGCGGCGTTCAGGCCACTGAATATGGACTTGGAATCTGAACGTTAGGACACAGGTTGTCAGACGAAATTCATATGACCCGGTATGTCGGCTATACCATGTAAAACAAGCACTCAGACCGTCATTCTCTCCGAACTCATATCGGAAGCTCGCAGCGTGTCCGCCCAATTACCACGCTTAGTTGAACTGCGCAGCACCGCAGTCATAGACAACCACGCCAGCCAAACGGTCATTGGGACGCCTTCGAGTATGCGAGGACTTACCCATGCTGTGCTTAAGTGTTCGCCCTCCTGGAGCCTGCGGCGTCGCAAGGGAAGACTTGCTTCCCACAGGAAAATGATCCCCACCTCCTGCAAACAAGGCATCGGGCTCTTGATCGCCGGCCCATTCTCCTGTAGCTGCGCCGTGAGACCTGCGCGACGGACATACTCCGCGAAGAGCCCTGACAGCAGAAATCAAGCATGTCTCGAATCTACCCACCCTGCGTGTAATAGTACTCAAAGACGGAAGAATTCTGTGATAACGTGTGCGCACCACCCTCAACGAATGAATGGCAGAGACAAAGCCCGAAGTACCCCGCACACTTCTCACCCCAAGAGCACCAGAGACACCCACAAGTTTAGCACAGCGTCGAGGCTGGCCGCTGCTCGCACTATGTAGCCGGTACTACTCATTTTTGGGCAACGTCCCATTGGTCCCGAGCGACCCTGTACCGTGTCTTATGTGAGAACATACACACTCAAGTCCGAAGGGCGAGGGATTGATCCTCGAGGAGGACCGATGGTCGTGGGATCGAGTTATCCTAGAGAATGAAAATCTTCGTCGCGTCGAGCTTGTCTCCAGGTGCACGAGCTCACAAAGTCACAAGCTTCCGGAACGCGTAGCCGTTCTCGCGGAGGCCATGCCTAACTTCACCTGCTTGTAAGTACAAGTTACTGTGTCGGTTTTTGAATACGAGAAACCGGCCACACTCAAAGTGGTGTAGGCTTTCCCGAAGTTGTACGGATGTTGGGCCTGCTCGCATCCCATCATTTCCCTCGAAGGGTTTCCAACAATCCTCAGAAGCGGTGGTATTCCTGGCCTGCAAAGGTGTATGTAACTCAGCAGAGGTGGATGGATTATATCTGAAGGGTATGGATAGCGTCACGATGGGTAACGAAATTACAGCATAAGCAGAGGACCGGCTATTCACGGAAAGACGTGTTTCTGGGTAATTAGCGTTCCCTGACTCCGACAAACCAAAAGAGTGGATGTGAGGACGGACGGACAGGGACCCAGCCGGGTCCGCCGATCCGAACAAAGAATGATGAATGTTACTCAGGGCGCCGTGTTATTCAGGGCGCAGTGCAGGAGAGAAAGATACACCAATGGAAGCAACGAATGACTGGATACAGCAGGTAACGCGGAAAGCATACTCATAGATAGCCAAGCAGTTGGATAAAGAAAGCGCAGGATTGTAAGAAGAAATGCGAGGTGCTCACGAAGAACTGCCTTTGAGCCCGGGGTCCAGGTATGGCACGGGCGGGACGGTGTCTTTCCCGTACATAGCCTCTACCCGCTTGACGAACTTTGCACGGATCGTCGCACTCCGTTCGCTGTCAAGGATACTGTGGTGGCTCGCCGCGTCGCTCCAGACGCTATATCTGTCTCCACCGCCTTCTTCCGAGTCGAGGTACATGGTGTCGCGATCGCCCTCCGCATAGCCCGCGACGATCGCAGAGAGCGTGTGAGACTCTCGCATGGTATCGGGCTTGAGCCCATGGCGCTGCGCATCGCGTTCAGCGCGGAACCCGGCGAGAATCGCATTCACATCCGGAGACGGCTCCGGGGGCTCCGTCGATGTTGGCCTGGTATTCGGCGAGCCTTCGCTCAGATCGTCGTCGTCGTCGTATGCAAGGAACGACTGTTCGTCGTCCGAGCCCTGCGCATCGCTGACGTTGGAAGGGCGCCGAGTGTCTAGAACGGACGCTGATCGCGGCTGCCACTTCACACCCAGTTGGTGCTCCTGCGATGGCCACTTATCGTGTCCAGACGAGTATGCGCTCGCTGACGCAGGCATATTTGACTGCATGGCCCGCGTAGCCCGGTCAACGGCATCCTTCGTAAGCTTCGACGTTCGGCGCATCAGAGGGGTCGTCTGTTCCCGGGGAAGCACAGGCGCCGTAGGGAATGGGGACACCCTACCACGAAGCGCGGGGGGCACGGGTGACGCAATCCTCGGCACGGCTTCTGTTGCAATCTCTCTAGACAACGGATGCGGGGCAGCGGTGTTAGGTCGATCTGTAAGGGGCGGAGATGGGCGCAGCTGTTGCTGCATGCCGCGCGAGTCGGTCGAGTCCGCAGGCGCCGAACGTGGGAAGCGCGAAGTCGACTGGTCGACGCCCATCATGCTCCAGGATGGACTCGTGCTACGAGAGATGTCCGAAGGCACATCTGGCAGCGGGCCCCGAGGAGGAGGGCTGGGTGGTGGCAGGTCAAAGTGTCCTAGGCCTTTTGGGCGAGGCAGCCCCGGACTAGGCGGGCCATTAGAGCTGGACGTGGTACTCGAAGCCACGCTCAGATTGGAGGCGTGACCTTGTTCAGGAGCATGTGGTGTTGAAGGTACTGTGCCCGAAGGGGTGACGAGCACATAGTCAGAGTCCGGAGTCGGCGGGTAGCGTGGTGAGGAAGCTGTAGGGGTCGGGGGAGTAAGAGTAAGGGGAACAGGAACGTGCTTGGGAGCGAGGTTGGAGGTATTGGGAGCCGAGATGTGCGGGCGCGAACGGACGGATTTAGAGGGTGAAAGGGAAGGTACAAGAGGGGACCTGGGCGACGCGGGGCTTTCCGCGCCGTGACCAAAGTGCCTGAAGGGAAGCTTGGAGGGCGACAATGGACCCCCTCGGCGGAAGCTTGACAGAACGTCGATGCTGGGTGAACGAACAGACTCGGCATCCCGGAATGCCCTCGTGAGGCCATCGTCGCTCGATAGCGTGGACTCCCTCTTCTCATCAGAGTCGACCGTGGACGTGTCCGTCGTCGCCGATGTCGTGAGGGTGTCCATCGAAGTGAACGTGTCCTCACTGGGTCGGATGAGACTGGACGTGTCGCTGGGGAGCGGAGTGACGTTCCTCGAATCCGATGGCTGAGGCGTCGTCGCACGGCTCCATTTGTCTGCGATAGGGAGCGTAAGAGGCGGGAGCGAGGGGACTGGTGGTGCCTGTTCTGCCGAATCGAACGAATCCTGTTTCTTGCGAGATCTCGAGTTCAGCCTGAAAAAACGCCTCTTCTTCGAGGACGCCTCAGAAAGGTAGCCTCCATCGGATTCCTCCCCACCGCTCACGGGCGAAGTGATAGACTGCTTGCGCGACCTGCCTTTGGAGAAGCTTGACGCATAGCCCTTGTCGGTCTCGTAATCTGTGGTTGGAGAGTCCGTGTTCTTGGGCTTCTTCTTGTCCTTCTTGCTTTTCTTCTTCTTCACGCTCGCCTCCGATAGATATCCTCCGTCCGCCTCGTGGTCAGTGGCGCCAGCATCTGCATCGCTCTTCTTGCTCCGTCCGAACATCCTGTTCTTCTTTTCCTTCTCCTTGGTCTTCGCACCATCGCTGACGTAGCCGGCGTCGCTCTCGTAGCCGCCGCCGTCAGCCTTGGCCTTTCGTCGAAGCTTACTGAACTTTGACTTTGGTTGCGGGGAGGGAGCAGTGACTGGAGAGGGAGAGGGAGAGTATGAAGGAGGCTCGGGCGTCGCACGCAGATCGAACTGTAGAGTACGCTGGGTAGAATCTGGAGGAGTGATCCTATTCGGCGAGAGCCCACTGCGCGGGGAGTCCTGCACGGAGGTGTCCAGGCTCAGTGATATGTCCTTTCCGTTGACCAGTATCCCAACGCCGGGCTGGGTACGCGGTGCCAAACCAGCGGAAAGATTGGACTCTTCAGAAGTTGCGGTGGAGGCATACGTCAGGCTGGGAGAGGTGAGGTCCTGAGGGCAAGCCGGCCAGATCCACGCCTCAGTCAGCCGGGGCAAACGAGACGGGTGAAGACATGCATACGCACCCCGTTATCAGCCTCCTCGTCTTCTTCTAGTACAGAATTGAACATCCAATTGGCGACTGTACGGTTGCTGGCTATCCCGAGCTCGAGCGCGCTCTCCAAAATGGACGCACGCAGGCCCGAGGTACGGTTTTCGGGGATGGGGTCCGCGCGCTGCGGCCGCGCAAAGGATGGAGAGCTCGATGGCGATGTCGAGTTCATTGTGTGAGTGGGAGAAGACAAGCAGAGAAGATGCGGGAGGGGGGAGGAAGAACAAAGTGGCTGAAAGAAGGAAGTGGGGAGGGCGGTCTCGTAGCGACGACACGGTGCACGTAATTTGACTTGATCCCGCGGAGAGCAGAGACCGCGAGGACTCAGATTCTATGTTTTACGCGTGTGCCCATGCAGTCAAGACCGTCGTGGAGAGAATGAAGGTGGGTATGAGAACGAAGGTAGGTCGATTGAGTATCGGATCTCTGGACGCGAAAGCTTCTCGATGCTCGGGCGCTCAAGCGCTCACGACCGTCGCCAGCGGCTCTGACCTTCCATGATCTCTCCTCTCTCTTCATGGCCCTATAACTTCCGACAAATAGAACGCTTCGTAGCCAAGGTGGGTTTGCTCGATTTCAAAGCCTAGCCCCCCCCCCCCCCCCCCCCCATTGTACCGTACAAGCAGGCAATACCAGAGTACTGTAATCGCCCGGCTGTATTTAGCCGCATGCCCCAATCATATGGTACTGGGAACGACTTTGATTCATACGCTTGAATACTCCTTTCAGAGAAGCACAGTGCAGCTCAGAACTCGGGGATACGGTGTGCATCCTCGAGGATCCCAAATTGACCGTGAGGTGCAATGTACACAGGAGCTAGCCAGAGTAGAGGTTGCCATGCATACCGACCACGCCCTTCCAGCGTGTCGGGCACTCCCTCAGCCTCGCGACGCGGTCTACACACTGGGACGATCAGCGTGCATGTTATCATCCAATGTCATTACGCACCACCCACCATTGTCAGCATTGGCTGCGCATCCCGCCGCTTACCTCTTCCTGGTCTTCGCACGGGGCTTGGTCGACGGACCGGCCTGAGATTGCACGTCTGCGCGGTCCTCCGGCTTTTCCTCGAGTACGTGGTCCAAAAGGCCCTCATTTTCAAGAGCGATGATGAGCTCCCGTATGAATGGCTCATAATCGAACGTTCGCCTGACGTGGTCCACCTGCATCGCGAACGAGAGCAGTAAGCTCTCCCAGCCTTCGCCTTCCCGTCATGGCCCGCTACCACAAGTATGGAATGAGCATGGACGAGTTCCGCACCTGAGCACGCCGCGACTTCTCAATCTCTTCCTCGACTGCGAGTTTCGTCGACAACGCCGCCCTTACGCAGCTCTCCCATGCAGGTACGAGCTTGCGCTCCGGCATGTCCAGGATCGCGAGCTCCTTTTCCATTTTGCGCGCCCCAAAGTCCGGCGCAAATACCTTCCCGGCCTCCTGTGCACGTGGCCGGAGCGTCGTCGCAAAGGCGTCCGACGCGGAAGCTAGCAATGCCGAGTCCACCTATGTGCATAACGCCGGGGTGAGCACATTCGATGTCGTGCGCTGAAGATCGAGCGGGGAACCGCATACCTTATCTGACCAGCCTTCAGGGAAGCTCTCGTTGAGCCGGCGTTCTAACGCCGCTCGCTCCCTCTTCAGAAGCTCCAGCTCGTCACTCAGTCTGAAGTACGGGTCGTCCACGATGGCCAGCAAGTTGTACTGTATATGCTCCGCCCGCCTTGAAGGACCGTCTGCATGCGCCTCTGAAGAGCTGGCCGGACGATGTCCATCCATCCCGCGCGCGACGCCGGGTTGTCCGAGTCGATCTCGCCAAGATCAAGCGGACCAGCTGTGCGCAGGCCGTTCAGCTCCCAGACGCGTCCGTGCGCCGGAACATAGCCGATGTAGTGGTAGGCGTCGAGCTTCTCATCCGTGCGGGCCGAAGTTGTCTTGCACCTTGAGCGAAAAGAAGAGCTTGCCGTTTTGCGTCTCTTCGATGGCGGTGATGATGTCGCCTTCGCCTTGCTCTTGGCAGCTTCTAGTGTGGATGAGGCCACGGAATGCCGTGCCCCACGTATGTCTGCGTGTCTGCTCCGAAGCTGATATGAGCAACATTGCCATCAGTCGGCATCGAGCTACTGACCTAGCAAGTGAATTCTGCGCTTCGCGTATGAGAGGCAGGTTGGAGATGGCAAGGCCTCTCATCTGCGCGCATCATTCTGCGTTGAGTTCGCAGTCATATGAAGGATGAGATGTTCACTTCTTACAATTGGCGACATGTCCGCAGTGTCCGCTGCGAACTCCCCAAGGACCGGGCCGACGTCAATGCCTCTGCAATTCAACAACACGTTGAGAATCGCCTGCGACGCACACGCATCGTCGCTGAGCTGGTTCGCGAACCAAATGGAACGCGAGTCCGTGTCTTCCAGCTCCTGGCTGGGATCGTGGTGATTTGCGTTGTCGTCCTCGTCGTCACAGAGATAACAGAATATCAGCCCATATGGGTTGAGGTGGTCCGTTTCGTAAGGCTCGACGCTGTAGAGTTCAATGACCTCAAGCCCATGTATCCCGAGTCTACGAATCAGAGAGGTAAACACGCCTATAAACAGCCTTCAGCTTCGTCGACCTAGAAAGCCAGACAACGCACATCACATCCTCACCGGGGTCCGATTCAATGACGGCAAAAGGCTCGCCTATCAGGTCAAGCGACCTAAAGGACTCGTCCATTGATCTTAAGGAGTTTACTTCATCGGTTGTATCGAGCACCTATCATCAACCACGTTTATATCATGAACACCCAGACTTACCACAGCTTTCCTTATGGAAGGGCTTCCAAATTCGTGATGATGGTCCGAAACGAAGTCCGCACGGCATGCGTATTAGCGTCGAAAGCCACAAGCGCGTATGTCACAGCGCATGTGCATGTGACTCATCGTGCCAAATCAACGCGTACAGGCTCAGGCTCGAGTGGGCAGTGCGATCAAAGCGCTACCTATGAGGCCCCATGATCAAAGAGCCAAATCCACAGAGTAATGTGGGTATATAGATTCGTAGTGTATGACCCGGAAGAACTGTCACAACGATCGCCTCCCCTGGAGCGCAGAGTGCCAATTATTTGTCTTTTCTCCCGTTTGCAGCCGTATTATAAGTAATGTTATGAACAGGTGGAACAACTAGAGACTCACTTGATAGATAGCCTTTCACCAAAGCAGAAAATTCAGACCAGCGCCCGCAGGTCGTAGATATAGTCTCCGCGCACCCACACCTTCACGCGTACGCTGCAAGTGGAAAAGGGAATGATCAATGTCTGGGACGGACTCAACGATCATTTTGTCGCACTCCTTCAACATTTCGCCGCCAGAATGCAGATCCAAAGAGCTGCGAGTAGGCACTATCCTGCAAACACGCGCGGGCGGCGCTGTGTTAAGTCTTCGGTCCGAACGGGACGTCCCACGCCATTGGCGACAGGCTCGCGTCCTTGACGGTCCGATGGCCAAGCTATCCCAACGGCACGAATGTACCGACGCATTTGAAATCCAGAGCGCAACAAGTACTGCGAGGTACTGCGTGCCCGACATCCTCAGCACCCGCCATGTACCGGCCGCAGAACCACTCCGATCTGTAGGTCGCGCTTTTTGTCCTCGTCGGCCGGTTTGGCGGCGTGCGGTTCTCCATGGTCGGCGGCGAGACCTGCGCATCACCGATCGCGGTGACATTGGCACCACAGGAGGCCCAGACGCAGGATGGGGCCGCGCGAACCCGTGCGGCAGGGCACGCGCAATCGCACGGAGCAGCTTTGAGAAATGGATGAGGGCATGTACGACAGTCCACAGGGCCCAGCGGCGTACTCTCAGGCTATTCACAGGCGACCACTACGCGCTCAGCTGAAGTTCAAGGCAACGGAGAAGATGGCTTGGGAGTTCATCGTAGAGTGCGCGAGCGGCAAAGCTCGCGAGGGCATGAGTGCCCAATGAGTCGGGTCGGGATCCGGAGTTGGAGAGATCGAAAGATGGGATGACGGAGACCTGGAGGACTCGAGTCATGTCAAATAGACTTATTGAAGCATCTCGGATTGCTTACCAACGAAGGGGAGTGCTGCCACCCACTGGCTGCTGAGTATTCTGGATTGTCTCGATCACGCAAACGGACCTGTGACGAGTGATAGCAGTTTATGATGGCCGCCTGGTTGACGATCGAAGATCACGATCCATATAGACGGTGGCATTCAAAGGTGTGACGATTTAGATGTACAAGTGTGGCGACGAATACTAGGACAGTATCGGCAGGGGTAATAGACTTTGCAGCAATAACAGTGCAACATGGCAACAATAGGGATGGGGATCATGGATGGTCGTGGCGGAGGTGGGAAAGAGCATACCGAGTTACGAGACAGTCCATCGCGGAAACATAAAGGATGAACGATGCATGGGACGTGGTGACCAGCGATGGTAATTGACCTGGTTGATTCGATGTGATTGAGGCGTCACCGGGTTTGAGTTTAAAGCTTCACTACGAGTCCCTGTATCGAGCGACGCAGTCGTAGCACGTTGTGAGATCGCTGTAATAAGTTCCCTAGTAAGTTCTTTCGCAGACGTACAATAAACCCCGAACTGAAGATCTTTACACACCTTGATGGCGTTTCAAAACAACACTTTTGGCAAACTGTTCGCCCGCAGCCAGGTAAGATGTCCTCCGCATCCTCTCCACTCCCTTCACCGGATCGTTTCCTCCGTCCGCTAGCATCGTCGTCGTCGTCATCACCTTCACGTACCTTCCTCCTGCGACCTGCTAAAGTCTGTGATGGAGCTTGGTTTTGCAGGTTCCGCAGATCGAGGCCGAGCGCAACCGACGATCGTCGGGGAGACATCAGTGGCGTATCAGGAACGCTCGACGGCGAAGTGGTCAGCGCAGGAGTCGCCGGTTCTGAGGGTGGGCAACCATTACATGTCCGCGAGCAGATCATGCATGTCGGTTCGTGGCATCTATGTACATATTGTCAGTACCTGTCGACACACATATCACTGTTTATGGGAAACCCTGTTCTCTACGCCGAGCGAGGTAATTTGAGACGAGGAGCGTGATGTCAGAGGTAACATACCTTGCGCATTGCACCAGTTGATTCCTCTTCGAGCCCGCAAATGCACGATGACATGAGTTGCATATTGGCGTGCCAATGATCCCCGGATTTGTGGGCACGAGCGACGGCGGCGGAGGGGGCACTGATGCGGAAACGGAGGATGCGAGCTTCCTCCTCTTCAACGGGTGGGGTTTACGACCTGCAGACACATCAGAGACACCCATGCCTGTCAGGCTCTGCAGGCTGGTCAAGAACGGAACGTGAGGTAGATAAGATGGAATATGGTCGTCGATGGCTGAGCCGTTGAAGGTGGTGGTTTGGACACATGTGGTGGGCGCCTGTGCCGTTTGTAAGAGTAAGCTTTGGCAAGCGCGCCAGAGACTCAGAGTTGGCATCGTCCACAACGCCGACATTGACCGCATGTTACAACTTTCAAACACTCAGAAGGACCAAAGCCATAGCACAATCAAACATGAGAATAAGTTGCATGGGCCATCCCACTAGGTAGATACAGATCGACTGATTCTGTTGTCGTCTCTACTCCTGACAAACATCTGCTGCGTGTTTGTCTTCGAAAGGTATCAGTGCTATATAGGTGCTGCCCTTATTTCCTCTCAATCCTCGTCAAAGTGCTTCGTTGCGAAGGCGTAGCGCATAGTCCGTCTCCTGCTCGATGGTACGCGTCACATTGAGCGTGATAGCCCTCGGCGGGTACGCCAGCGCCTGCTTGCGCAACGTCGAAGGCCGCCTACCCATAAAACTCAGCGCAACCCCCGCGATGTGTGACCAGTGGAAACCGAGCCCCACGCGCACAACGATGAGCATGAACGATATGCCTGTCGCCGCGGGGATGCAGTGAAACGCGAACGCCTCCAGGAGCGAGTTCGCAGCGAACGCTGTCAGGAAGAACAGCGTCCAAAACCTGCGCATACCGAGGTTTGTCAGGGAGATGGTCTCAGTTTGCAGCGAATCTAATGCTATACGATCTTACGTGTAGAAGGCGGCGCTTTCGATGAAGATCACCAGTGCTTCCTGTAAAAGCGGGTCAGTATAGCCTTGACTTTTCGACAATCTCTCAACCACGCACCGTCATCGTCAAACCCAAGGCACCAAACGCATGGTCATGTTTCATCGACCTAGTGCTTGCCCATATGCGGTACGCAATGATACCTGCGCACCAAGGTGAGTGACACTATGGCGCCCTTTGAGGAGATGCCGGCATCCGTACCCGTTCCGTAGAGGTTCGTACTATGAATCGACAATAGGTCAGGACGACTGCTTCGACGTCGCAATGATACAAAAGGACGTACGCCAATGTGAGCGCTGCTGTGGTTACGATCCGCAGACGCGCTACGGCCATGAAAATGCTCTCCCCAGGAGAGTACGAAGCGAAGACCTGGACCACGCTGATGCCCAAAACTAGATGTTCTGAGTTCATTTGTTCCCCGCGCAAGGGGCAGAGAGACCGACGTACCTACGTAAGCCAGCGTGCAAAGTGTAGGGAAGACGATCAACGTCCATCGCCGGTCCCATACAACCCAGATACGGTACGTCTGTGCAAACGACAGGCCCCGCTCCAGACTCCTGCGCAACAATATGATTACGGACGTACCAGTATAACGTCGCCGACAATCACAGACGCAACGACGAACGCGGTGGCTGCCACCTGCGTTGGCGCCTCAACGGTCAGGTAGTATTCCATAGGGTTCCTTCCACCTTCGTAGTGGAGAAATGCGTCAAAGATTCTGCGCATAGTGACGAGCCAGTGCTAGACCCAGCGGCGCGACAGGTCGGCGAAGGCCCAAGTCAAAATAGCACATGTCAGTTGCGTCAACAATTCTCTTCCAATGCAAACACCAACTCACGGATGTGACGGTCATGGACAGCACTATAGTAGCGATAAACAGCGGCGACTTCCAGACGCGCTCGGAGGGACCCGAATGGCCACTATAGTTGCTGGAGCGGTTGGTGTGTCGACCGACGATAACCGCGAGCGACGTAATGGCAAGGACTAGGAAGATGCCGAAGAGCACGCTCTCTGCACAAGCTAGCGCCAGGTTGATGCCCACTGCGTTTACCGTAGAATCTGAGCGTTCAAGGAACTCGCCCATTCCAGTGAGAATTGGAGCCATATCTCGAGCAGAAAACGATCTTGTGGACGCCGGCGCAGCACCAACAAATGAGGCGGACGGAAGGTGACCCTCGAAAGCTAGGGCAGGGGCCTTCTTATCTTGCGTCCTCGTCGGTAGCTGACCGCTATCGCTCATGAGTGCGGCGAGTCTTGACAGTGTACCAGACCGTCGTGCTGCAGTCTGCGGCTCGTTCACATCGACGCTGGTGCATCCCTGTCGGGCAGCTTTGCCATTGGACGGACCGGTTTCTCTGGTGTAAGGCCTTCAAAGCGGTATGAGAATCGTTTGAATGATCGTCTGTCTCGATAACCGCACACCCAAAGCAAATTGATGTTACGCGCGACCGCGGCACGAAATTCCCTGGCTTACACCAGAACGGACCACCATTACGGCGCTTGAACGATTCGGAGGCGTGCGATCCTGCGTACGGAAATAGCGCCGCAGCGACTGTGGTTATATACGGCGTCCAAACGACATTCCCACATACAGAGAATTGTCGATGAGTACTGTACAAAAAGTGACGGCGAAGAATCGAAGACGTTCGAGGACTGAGTGCTTTCTGAGCACGGTACATCCTCACCCAAACCTAACTGTACAGCATATGTTACCAGCATCCAGATATACAAGGGCATCACAGGACATCGTAGGAGTATCACGTATCACAAAAAAGTCGAATCACGAACTTATAGAAGGTCCGCCTGCCAATTTCTTACAATACAAGACAAGGACAAAAAAACCTAGTATATATATATATATACGCCGAACGGGAATCGAACCCGTGCCGCTTGCTAACACTGTTACGTGGAAGGCAAGCATGATAACCACTTCACCATCGGCGTGTGCTTGCCAGCTGAGGTACATATTCTAGATGCCACATATTACATGCCTGTTGGAACTACATGTATATTATTTGGTGCTGTTCAAGTTGTTGGTACAGTATACTGGTGGGTGCCACACCTGGGCTTGTTTCCGACCACCAGCTTCCTCCAAAGTCCACTACCACCCTGCTACCATGAAGAACAAGAACAAAGCCACGAAATTTCCCGTTGTACGCCCTCTCACGTTTCTACCCAAATCCCAGCTCTGAGTGTAGTCAACATTGCTCCGCTCCGTGAACCATATTACGTCTGGAATTCATTGCTCTCAATGGACTGCCCTACCAGGCGCGCATAAAGCGCATCATGCAGAAGGACGAGGAAGTCGGCAAGGTGGCACAGGCTACTCCGGTTGTAATTTGTGCGTTGTCAGTCCGCATAGATGTCGCAAATCGTGCTCACTGTTCTGTTGGTTCAACGAAACCATTCCTCCGCCTGTGCTGTGCCACGCGAACAGCCAAGGCTTTGGAGTTGTTCCTCGCGATGATTGTCAAGGAAGCTAGTACGGTGACGGTGGAACGAGGGTCGAAGCGGGTGGAAGCTTACCACTTGTGAGTGTGTTGGGTTCGCTCTCGCCATCGTATGTCTTAACGTGCGTCGTGCGCCATCCTGCTGCCCACAGGAAGCATGCTATCGAGACAGTGGACATGCTCGACTTCCTGAAGGAGATTGTCGAGGCCGTCCCCGACCCTTCCGCAGGTGGCACGATTGATATCGAGGCGGAGAACGCGGAGCGGAAGAAGCGGGGCAGGGGCAAAGACAAGAAGAGCGTCGCGGACGCAAACGGCGCAGAAAAGCCCGCGCCGAAGCGGAGGCGGAGGAAAGCCGCAGATAAGGACCAGGAAGACAACGAAGAAGAAGAGGAAGAGCATGAGATGGAGGTCGAAGAGGGTCGGGATGACGAGGAGGAGGAAGCGGAGAACGGCTCTCGCTCGCGGCCAGACGAGAATAACGACGACGATTGGGAGGGCTGAGCCCTCACGAGAAGTACTGTAGCTCGACGAGCAGGCGATGTACGAATACTGTCGGCGTGGTGCTTTCTATTTATTGTACTCGTTGTACAACATACTCATATCAATCCGCTGGGTGGACTGTCACTTGTACGTCGAGGTCCACGTCGTGCAATGCCTGATTTCAACGTACTTACGTGTGATTCCGCTACAGGTGTATGCGCAGCTGTTACAGTTCCGCGCGTCCGCTTATGGCCTAGTACCCTTCAAGACTTGTCTGACGGTCACCGTCCGTTGTCTTGTTGCATTTGCCCCGGTGCAGCTACAGTACTCAGCTGTCAGACTGCGCTGAATTCCTAGCCGCATCGACTGCAGTATACACGTTGAAACAAAGCTGGTCGTCACCGAAAAGGCCAAGGTTAGAGAGATCGTCCGGCTCGCGTGTTCCATGTAAGTATTGTTGTGGACTTGGTCTACTTTCCCTTGTCCATTAGGCTGTTTCTGGATGCAATCATTCGTCGCTTTGTGTTCGAGAGCTACCCGCTGTGTAGGACTTCCGGCGAGTGCAACAACGACTTGTGAGTTGCGGTGCGGCGGGAAGACCGAGTCACGTGGGTTATGAACAAGCAAGCGCCCATTTGGATGCTACACACGCGTCGCGAACGCATCTCCGACTCAGATTCAGACGCGTCTTCGCTCTTGCCACGACCACTCGATATTGCGGAAACATGGCTTCTGCATGTGTCGACGACTTTGGCCCACCCATTGCCGGCCCCTCTTTTGTGGTTCGCGCGCGCGGTGCTCCTGATGATGACGACTTTCCGATAGGAGACGACTTCATTGGTGGCGGCCGCCAGGCGATCATCCCGCAAGACCTCGCAGAGGAAACCCCCTTCCAGCAGCTGATACGACATTGGATGAACGAGAGGCACGCGCCAGATATTCTTCCTGGACAAGAAATGTTGCTTGGTCGGCTCCTAGACCACATTCGGAAGCAGGTGAGAGAAGAGTCCCTCCGGAACACGTGTGGCTAGGAAAGCCCGGTGTTGTCGACATGGTCGATACGTTGGGATAGCCTCATTGACGGGGTTTAGCGCTAGACTAGCGATGTCGAACTCCTACGTGCGGACCCAGACTCGTCAGAAGAGGAGCATTTTCGAATAATGCTAGTCCAGACCGAGGTTGAGCGCGTCAAGTTCGTCATTCGGTCATACGTACGAACACGACTGCACAAGGTGAGTCGGCCTTAGGTGCGTGTAGGTTTTCACGCCTCAACTCCCTTGCATGCAGATCGAGAAGTATGCGAAGTTCATCAGCGTAAATCCCGAAATTCACGAGAAACTATCGAAAGCTGAGCTCGATCACGCGCGGAGGTTGGTGGAATGCCCGTGATACCGTCTATATGGTGCCTCTCAGTGTGTGTATTCCATGTAGGTACGCGCGATTAGTGGACTATCACTTCAATCAATCGGTTCTGCAGAGCCTGCCAGAACAACAAAGATCCGCGGAGGAGAACGTGCCATTCATGCCTCCAATGAGTGAGTGTCAAACAATTGCCACCTCCATGGATAGTCTTATTCACATTTGCGCATTCAGCTGCGGAACCTGACAAGTTGCGTCCAGTGTTCGCGCATGCGCTGCAAGACTGTCCACCGATGCGGTTACCCGAGTGCGTCACCATGTTCTGCCTATCACATGAAACATCTAACGCGTTGTATTCAGTGGGACGATGTCAGAAATGCAAAAAGGGCAGATAGTTTTGGTGCCCTATTATGTGGTCGAGCACCTGCTATTGCGAGGAGAAGTGGAGCTTGTGTAGTATCATTGTTGACACTGAATACTCACTCGGTCTTCATCGCGTGGCAGCGTTGGCTCAACTGAGGTGCGCCGTTCTCTCACAAAGGCATTGCATGCAGTACGGCGTTGCTCTCGTCTGCAGCATCAATGGTCTATTCTTATTCAGTCTGCGATGAATGAAAGCAACCATGCGGAGGGTCCCAGAACGAAAGGCAGCCCAGATTATAATAAGTCAGCCACTCGATGCCTTGTAGCTGTTATACGAGGTAGCCCGTAAGGGTTCACAAAGCATCCCTCTCTACTACTCCACGAGCAGGCTCGTTTCACTTATACACTCCTTTTTCTCCTGCTTGCGATCTGATCTGCCAGTTCAAATCTCCTCGCACCATGTTCGCAGTCGCTTCTCTCGCCCTACTGACCGGCCTCCTGGGACTGGTCCCATACGTATCCGCCCATGGCTTCGTCATGAACGTCACCATCGATGGCAAGACCTACGAAGGTAACGGCCCACGGCAATATAGCAATCGTAAGCACAGGCTTGTCCCTCTAGGGGGAGTGCGACTGTTACGCTGACCGCAGTCCGGCAGCGTACATTGTCGACAGTCCGATCCGTTCGATCAGCCAGAACGGCCCTATAACGTCCGTTAGCGACCCCAACCTCGCGTGCGGGCAGGATTCCCAACCGGGAGCTGTGGTCGCCACTGCCAATCCCGGCAGCGCGATCGCCTTTACATGGGTGTCTGGCATGCTTTCCTCGCCCGGCGCTGTACGCTCATCGCTGTTCAGTGGTTGGCTATCGCTTATACTGACTGGTGGCACCTTGTGCAGTGGTTCCATCGAGTCGGACCTATCCTCACATACATGGCCAGGTGTGAGGGCACGACGTGCGACAAGTTCAACGCGACGGACGCGCAGTGGTTCAAAATCGCCCAAGCCGGGCTGATCACCGGGTCCTCAGACTCAGAGTGGGTACAGAACCTAACTAGTATGTCAATCGCCTTCTGAAAAGGACGATCAACTAAACAATTTTTCAGCGCAAGGGCAGCCGTATACTACGCAGATCCCGGAGGACCTCGAGCCTGGGCAGTATCTCATCCGCAATGAGGTAATGGCCTTGCGATACCATAGGAGGTACGCACTGAGTTGACGTGATTGCACAGATCATATCTTTGCAAGGGGCGCAATCTCCCGGAGGTGCAGAGTTCTACCCTTCCTGCACTCAACTCGACATCGGGGGCAACGGTATCCTGGTGCCCAATGCCACCGTCAGTACTGCTGATATGTACAGCGCCGATGAGCCGGGAATCCTAGTAAGCGTGAGTGTCTCGCGTTTTGTATGGTTTGGCGTACAGATTGTTCATCCTTCGCAGGTCTACCCGTTGAACGGCCCTTACGTCTTTCCTGGCCCACCCATCGCCGCGCTCGTGCCTGATAACGGGCAAAGCAAAGCCGCAGACAACAAGGCAGCTACGTCGAGCACAGGCCAGTCGTCGCCCGCCTCTCCCGCTCCTACCTCGTCGGATCCCGTGACCACAGTAGACTGCAACGACACACAAACCACCGATACATCGGGCGAAAGAGACATCGAAACCCACTCCTCGGATGTTGGGGTTTCTGCATCGTCCCCCACAATTGCATCCGCGGACGATGACCGATTGGACTGCTCAGATGCAGATGCCGCAACTCAGTTCACTGATAGCGTGGTCTCTCCATCGCCTTCGACCCCAGCCAACAACGCCCGACCGGACTGCTTAGACAACGGCGCTGCGGCCGTCGCTGAAGCTGATACGTCTACAAATCAAGAGATGTCGATCTTGTCCTCGACGCCGTCGTCAACGTCCACAGTCATGGACGGTGGCGATTGCTACCAGACTCCCGTTCCTCGGTTTCGCCGCTTCGTGAGGCGTCCCCACAACGCCGATGCTTGATCCATGGTGTCTTCGATAGCTCTCGTGTACCCCTGTTATCATGGCGTATGTGTATTTGCTCTCTACAGAATGTCTCCACAGAATGTGCTCCGCCCACAAAATGCGACTCAAATGCGCGTATCCTGTAGCCTAGAACGCATGGAAAGCGAATGCAATTGCTGTGCTATTCATCGTCAACTAACAAGGCCTACTCGCTGAATGCCTTCGCTCCCGCTGCGAACCGCTCCAGCGCCCGCTTCCACGACTCCACGATCGTCTTCGGAGCCTCTGGACTCATGAACGACTCGAGGTTCCTCTTCGTCCTCGCTGCGACCTTCTCCGCCCTCGCGCACATCGCCTCCTCCCACTTCGCGATTGCGGCCTCCCTCTCCTCCGCGCCCAGTCCATCGTGGGTCGCGTCCGCAAGTACAAGCCCCAGCTCCAGCGCGTCGGCCATCGCAAGGTTTGCACCTGCCCCAGCGAATGGGCTCATCAAATGCGCAGCGTCTCCTACGATAGTGACTCCCGGCGTGTGTGGCCAGCGGTGCCCGACAGGGAGGTAGAACAGCGGCCGGAGATAGATCGCCTCCTCGTCCGCCAGCTCGATGAACTTGCGCATCCACGGCGCCCAGTCGTGGTAGATCTCCAGCAGCGCCTTCTTCGCCTCCTTCGGATCCTCCGGGAGCCTCCACTCGAGCGGGCCGCGGTGCCAGGCGTATGCGCGGATGCGCCCGTCCCCGTTCCGCTGGAACATGAGCACCTTCTCGTTCTCGCCCGCGTAGCAGCTGCCTTCGCCCACTGCCTCGCTGATGTCGCGGTTCTCGGGGCGCGCTGCAACCTCGGGGGCGAGTGAGATCTCCGCTCCGGTGACGTCGTGGTAGATAGGGGTGGCCGGGGAGACGAGGGGACGGACGCGGGAGTGCGCACCGTCGGCACCCACGAGGAAGTCTGTGGTGGTCACCAACCCGTTCGAGAAGGTGAGCTCGTGTTGGCCGCCCCCGAGAGCCCTTCCGGCGACGAATGCATGGCCCCACTTGATGGCATCCTGAGGTACGGCGTCGAGGAGGAGCTGGCGAAGAACGCGGCGGTCGATCTCTGGACGCTCGTATTCGAGGCCGACGCTCTTATCGCCTCCCAAATGATCTTCGGCTTTGCGGTGCATGAGAGGCACGCCAGCCTTGCCGCAGAGCTTCAGCTCCTCGGCTTCGCGACGTGAGTGTCGCTTAAACGCCTCCTCGAGACCGTTCTCCCGCAAAGCGCGCTGGCCGCTCTCCCATTCGAGGTCGAGCATGCCGCCGAGCCTAGCGCGGCTGTTGCTATCTGCCTCGCGCTCGTACAGAGTCGCAGGAATGCCGCGTTTGGAGAGGGTGAGAAGGAGGACAAGGCCGGCGAGCCCTCCGCCCACGATTGCGATACGAGGGGCTTCATTGGGCGCAACAGTGCTCGACATGGTGGCACACGGGTTTTGAATGGCGAGCCTGAGGGCACGCTCGCTGGTTTGGAGGGTTAGTCGTATGGTAGGCCTCGCTGGAGTGAATGCGGTCCTATATATCCTGCTTGTCCAAGTACTCCGTACTGAAGAGCTAGTCAGCATGCTGAGAGAGCCGGATGCTCTCGGCGTGGTGACTTGTGAGCCTCGACCAGGCACGTCTCTGTCGAACGTGCTATTAGTACATAAATGCAGTAAAGTGCTTCTGCACAGCGAGGTGCCAAGACTGAAATGCGCAGGAGCTAGAGCTCGACGAAGTGTTCGAGGAGTACTTCCGCGATCAGTATTACGAAAGCACATGACAAGGGACCATACCCCTTCGGGGGGTGGCCGGCGTTCGTCCGCCCATCTCAACACTTTGAGGTGTATGTTCGTTTGGACCGCTGCTGCGATGTGGCTCAAACATATGCAAAGAACATGATACTGCCCGCAGTTACTACCGACCTGGACTAGACTAGTCCCAGTTATGACGGAGTCAAGCAAGAAGCAAAAGAGGATCTGTGACCATCCACCATTAAAACGAAACGGCAGATCAAACTCCGCGTTTCCACGGCCAACTCCAAAATTAAAATGGGTATAGCGACGATGTGGGGTGTCGGAACGCCGATTGAGGTCGTGATCGGTAGCTGGCAATGATTAAAACGAGCTTCAGACGCAGCAATGGAAAGCATACGCATTGCACTTTTATACAGGCACAGCAAGACCTCTGGTCTCCTGTGCCATACATACATACATGTGAGACGTGTAGATGCTACATCGACGTTGCGGCAAGCAACGGAGTACAGACAAACGCCATGTCCGTCCACAAGGCCGCATGCCCTGTGCCACCGCAACCAGGCAGTGACGAGGACTAGCCCCGTGTGGGAGCTCATGATGCGCGGTCATAGATAGGGATACAATCCGAGAATGAAGCCGATCCACCGTCCTCGGGAGGTGATCAGCATATTAGGGAGTCGTGAAGTGATGAGAACGAGTGAATGAGCGAGTGAGGAGGAATGATGAGATGCAGACCGGTGGACCGGGAGAGATGTCGATGGAGAAAGGAGAGCATTCAGAGGATGGCAGCCATGACGCGGCTGTACTGGCGGGGCTTGACGATCACCTCCTCTTCCTCCTCGTAATCGCAGTCGTAGTCGTCACCAGAGTCCGTTGTCGTCGCTTGGGCGCTTGAGGACGTCTTGGTGGCGGTGGCGTAGGTGGTGACAGCGGCCGCCTTCGTCGAGGTAACGTGGGCGGCTGACGACGCCTTTACTGAGGATGTCACATGGGCGGTAGACGACGCCTTCTTAGTGGATGAAGAAGGATGAACAGTCGAGGACGCCTTCTTAGTCGACGACGAAGAGTGAACGGTTGAGGAAACCTTCTTGGCCGACGACGAAGAGTGGGCGGTCGAGGAAGCTTTCTTAGTCGACGACGAAGAGCGAACAGTCGAAGTAGCCTTCTTGGTCGACGATGGGAGTTTCGCGGTAGACGACGCCTTCTTCACGGACGAGGAAGAGTGAGCGGTGGACGTGGACGCCTTCGTCGAAGACGCAGCCTTGGACGAAGACGCGGTGTTCGCCGAGTCGACGACGGTCCCATCGAGGATTGTCTTCCCAGCGAGGTTCGAGACCGGAGGGCCCGGGAAGATATACGCCGTCTTGAGGTCGTACGCATCAATGAGGATGCCCGGGTCGGTGTCGTGGTACGCTCCAGGGAAGGACACGGTCTGATTCGGCGTGCCCGTCGCGCTGCCGCTGACCTTGAGCTGCGTGCAGGACGGGTAGAACTCCGCACCCCCCGCGGACATCGCAGTGTGCAGGGCGAGGATCTCGTGGCGGATGAGGTACTCGCCCGGCGCGATGTTCGACGGGAGCTGCACTTCGGCGGGCTTGCCCTGGTAGATCGTGTTCATCGCCCACGTTCCGTCCGAGTGCAAGCCGTCCTCCTCGATCTTGAACCACTTCGCGTTAGCGGAGTCGATGTTGGCGCAGCCAATGCTGCCACACGACGCCATGTAGGTCAGGAGAGGACCGACGTTGTGGGGCCACTGCCAAGGGGAACGGTTAGACGCTGTTGCCATGCCTTTGTTAGCAGTATTGAGCGACTCACGTTGCCACCGGTGCCGCTGACCCACTGGAAGCTGACTTTGCTTCCGGGCTTCGCATCGGCCAAAAGAGCGGCCTTTTGTGCGTTCTGCCCGCACGAAAGGAACTTGTTGTCAGTGCCCTTTACGGGACTAACATCGTTGATCATGCGAATCGGGGACTGCACTGTAAACATAGATCAGTAAGTCCGCTAACGGTACTAACAACTCCACAAATGGAACTCACCACTGTTGCTGTTCGGGGTGTTGCCCTTGTATGCCTTGCCGTCAATCGAGACGGAAGCAACGTAGCCGTGCGCCGATACGAGCGGCACGGCAGCGAGGAGAGAAAGTGCGGCGGCGACGGCGGTCTTCATGTTTGCAATATAAATACAGCGGCGATGTCGTATACCGGTCGGAATTAGATGGCGAAGCGCTGTTCCAGCAGGCGAAAGAGCGTGGGCAACGATATGAGCAGCAACGGCAATTCCGACGAGCCTGACGGAAGGACCGGTGAAGGGAGAATGCGGGAGGGGATAATGAGGGAAAGTAGGATGAGGCGTCGACAAGCAAATTCAGGGGGAACTTCATCCCTCGTCGACGCCCCTCCTTATATACTCAATCCACCTCCCGCGCGAGCCAGAGCGAGCGAGCGCGGGTGGCGCACCCACACTAAACAGCCCAATCGCGAATCTTTGCGGGATGCTGGACGATCACCATTTTCCGGGGTGCTGCAGCCCAGCCAAACAACCGCGGAATATGCGCACAAACAACCCGGCTCTGCCTAGGCCCTGCTCGCGGCATGCCTTCCGCCGAGCGGACCGTCTCCACAGCGAGCGGCGCGGGGTCTGCATGGCTCAACCCTCAGCCACCTTCCAAAAAGGGCACCAAGAAAATGAAGGGCGCGCCGACACACCTGGACCTCACGGCGCCTAAGGCTAACTAGCCTGGCAAAGCCCCCCCACTTCGCCAGGCTAGTTAGCCTCCATCTGCCGTTTACGGGCGCATGTCCATAAAAATGCTCGTAAAACCTCAAAACGGTAATCCCCACCTCCTACCATATATGCAAGTCCTCCCCCTGATAGCCACGAACGGCGTGACAAGGGCTTTGACGCCCGAGCGCGTGCTCCGGGCATCTCGGGGGGGCATCGGACATCTCGGGTGCCTGCCCCTTCGGCGCCTAACCTCTACTCACCGCCCGCTCATCGGCGCCTAACTGCTACTCACCGCCTCCTCGCTGTGGGAGGCAGCGAGCTCGCTATCTCGCTCAATACCAGGCCGTTCCTCCTCGTTATTTGACAAAAGCCGTAATTTATAAGCAACTCAAACCACATGTAGTGTCAAAGAATCGCTACCCTATGTGTCTATGTAGGTACGAGCCCGCCGAGTTGCCAGGTGTTCGGGGTCCCGGGTCAGCCACCCATTTTTCAAGTGCGTACTTGTCGCCCAAGGGGCTTCGGTTGTCGCTGTATACCGTTACTGGAGTAGTAGCAGGCCCATTTATGAGTGGAAAAGATACTGTATTCATTGTGCAGCACATAGGCTTGACACTGAGGCGAGCGCAAATAGTTGACTGAAGGTAGTATGCTACTGAACGCCAAGCAGTACTACTAGGACTTACAGCTCCAAATAAAGCCATACAGCAGCCGTCATCCGGCAGAACGTACTTGTTGATTGTGTAACCTACGTTCGCGCACGCTTGTTCCGCCCGCCGCGTCCGCGCCCGCTGCTCCCATTGTGCCCGCCGGTGTACTCGATGAATTGAAAGCTAACCGAGGGCGTGGCCATGTCCGGCGTTCCTGACGTGGCGGTAGGAGGAGGGCCTGCAACCGTGGATGGACCCATCGCAGGGCTGCAGCGCGACGGGTTGCTGATAGGAGGGGAGTGAGTGAGGGCAGAATCAAGCAGGGCAGGATCGATCGCGAAGGTGGGAGGGTTGTGCCACTGGTGTTGCAGTGGGCCTGTGGACGACGGTGGGGGTTG
>CCBP010000311.1:74608-86406 GCA_000765035.1 Trametes cinnabarina
ATGTCGCGCCGCCGAATGCCGTGACAGCCGTCGCCGGGAGAGCCTGTGGACCGTCTGCCGCTGTGTTTGGCATCGCGAATACCTGTGATTCAGAACCTTGAATGTACGCGGCGCCATCTGCTTGGAACAGCGCAAATGTATCGATGGGCGGGATAGACGAAAGGATCGGTGGGGGATGGTGGGGGAGATGATGAACGGCGGCGCTATTTCCTCCGTTGGTGGATGAGGGCGCTGGCACGTTCTCACGCCCCTCCGAACCCATGGCAGGACCGTGCTCGTGCGCATCGGACTGAGCGTCGCGACACGCAATGGCGACGCTGCTCGACGACGTCCCGGCGCCGCTTGATGATGTCCCAGTGCCGCTCGACGACGTCCCAGCGCCACTCGACGACGTCGCGGCGCCGCTTGATGATGTCTCAGACGGAGACGTAGCCGGCCGTGATGTCGCGGCGTCCTTCTGTCGTTGATGGGACTTCCCGTAGTCCGAGCGCTGCTTGCGTGGCTTAGCGGGTGGTATGTACAACTCAACGTCTTCTGCCATGAATCATCGTCAGTGCATGGGGATAATACAACATTAGGGATGATGGTACTGACCATCGTCTTCGGCGGTTCTACCGTGTGAACCGGACGCTGATGGATGTGCCGTCGCAGAAGCCGCATCAGAATCTGATGTCTCCCTCCGAACGAATGATGCGAGGGAAACAGGGCGAATGCCAGAGGCGGTTATGCCCGTCGTCTCCCGTTCTTGCCACTCTTGCCATTCTTCCCTTGAGAGCTTGCGAAATCGTGTCGTGTCGGTCTCCCATGCACTGAGGAGCGTTGTCAGCTCGAGGCGCGTGCGGATGGCGCTTGGCGCGAGAAAGCGCGGTAAGGGCCAATTCTCGATGACAACCCCATGACGGGCGGTAATATGTTCGGCAAAACCAACATATACCATCTTTTTGGCGGTATACTGAGTCACCTGGCCTGAGGAAGATGGTAGTAGTCTAGCGGTTAGAATCAATCTCGCACCAGATCGAGTTTGGACCTACCAAGCTTCTGGTTGATCACAGCAGTCAGCCGACTTCTCAAGTCTTGGATAACGTCCACACTGCGTTGGACGAGGCCTAGAAAAACCCGTTTAGCGGAGAGGTGTAAATGTAGACAATGCACTTACCTGATACACCACTCAGGCAGTAGGCTTCCAGAGAGCATGCAACATCATCCATTGGCGTGCTGAGCGATATTTGGAAGAAGTCGTGGACGTGGGCCGAGGTCGCGAAGATCATGGGCGGCGTGAATTGATGGCGCCCTGACCTAACAGCGAACAGACCGATCTCGATTCCTGTACGTGCATGCAGGCGGCGTAGCTGGTGAAGATCTCGATGAGTTATTGCCATGCACGGTGAGTGTGCTATTTACCTCCTCGAAAACGGACTCGAGCGTCGAGCGAACGTCGTGAAATGCGCTGATAGGCACACTTTGAACTGCAAGTGCTCTCATTTCCTTTTGTTCATCTAAGTCCTTTACCAGGTCCTCTGTAACGCTGGCTTTCTCTTCATCACTCATTGATTTCCATTTAGCTGATATCTCCGAGATGACGGTCTTGTCGGAGGATGAGTAGCGAGGAGCGCCCGCGGGTAACGCTGGGAAGGATCATGTACATAAGTTTACGTGCACCGTATCGCAGGGGTGCTTCTCACCATCATTCCGTATCTGCAACTCGTTCCTCAGGAACGCATTCCATGGGTTGGTTTTCCGTTTGGTACTTGTGACCCGCGCGTGTTGGAAAATCTGTTGTTCGAAATACTTATCGCTGTGCAACCCGAATTCCGCCTGCATTTTGCGTGCCTCCTCCGCTACTGTCTCCCGGGCTGCGGCCAGAGCTTCCGCCATCTTCTGACGTCGCTCCGCCCGCTGCTCGCTTATCAACTTCTTCTCCGCAGGCGTCTTCGTGATGGTGATGGTCTTGCGACGTATCCGGTATGGCTTGCGGGAAAAACGCGTGACATACTTACGCTGCGCAGATGCAGCTTCGCGTCGCGCGGCCATACGCCTCCCTTTACCGTAGAGAACCATGTTGAAATGTGAAGTGTAACAGCGAGCGATAGACAGATACGTGCGAGATGTTTCGGAAGGGTGTTGAACGCGGAACGTTGAGATTCAGACAACGCGCTCTGTTGAACAGCACGTGAGCTCACGTGAGGCATCCATGTTGCCTGTCTCCTGCCTCTCTCTGCTGATCAGAGTGATGGGATGGCATTCTGGCCTTGCAATTGGAATGGATACAACAAGTCTACATGATATGTGTCGAGCCCCAAGGTTCTACAGGCGGATCTTTCTCATACAGAGTCCACATATATTTCGCCTCGAGTACCGCTACGCCTGCTGGCACCAGCTGCCTGACAAATTCCTAAATCGTCGTTGAGTGTTTGCACGCATAGGCAACAAGAAGCTTCGAGTCGACGTCGTAGCCAAATGCCTGGAGGAAGGTGTCGAGTGCGCGGCCGCAGGACGGAACTCTCGTGGAGCTGACAACTGGGAAGGCGTGTGAGGCCTTGATGCCGCGCAGGTCGCGGGTGTGCTGGTAGACCCACTCGCCCTCGATGCTGAGGTCTGCGATGGAGAGATCAAACATGAGATTGGAGAGCAGCGAGGAGCCGGAGGATCGCGCGTCGGCAGTGCAAGCTGGTTGTGAGACAGGATGTGTGGTTGTCACCTGCGTGCGCGAAGAGCCGGACGGGGTCGCAGTGCGCAAAGAGCCGGAAGGGGTCGCAGTGGGCGTAGCTTGCGTTCGAGCAGGACGCCGCGGGGTCACGGGTATCGGGAACACGGACGGCTCATCGTCTTCAGCACTGGTTTCGAGCTGAGGTTCGGGTACTTACAGGAAATCAGTGTACAAGCAATAGCTCATTAAGAGACAACATACCGAGGCCTCCCATCAACAGCTGACGAAACTTGTGCTCCTATCGGACTTGCCACGGGAGACCATGTACGCCAATGCTCTTTTGAAGGACGGTAATTTCCTCCAAATTGGCTTCTCAATGGCCTTCGTCGCATTGCGGGCATCATCGCTGCAGATATTCAAACGGTGAGCAAATCACTTACAAGACCATGCAAGACACTTACACGTTCAGGAACACTGCACACTCATTGCCCCAGCATACAGGATAGAGGCCATGGCCGACGCTCGACTCGATGTAATCCTTGAGAATATTGTTGCCTTGCGGAAGCGTGTAGATCAGGCGCACACGCTCGTAGACATCGCTGGCACCTTCAACGACCTTAATGGCCTCTTGATACGTAAGGATCTCGTCTGCGAGCTCTTCGCTCGGCACCTTGAAGACAACTGGAAACGGATCCGTGAATTTTCCTCCAGGACAGAAAAGCCTGCATGCTGGTGAGTAGCTGAGAAGCTGTGAGAGCCCGACGATGCGACTTACGGTTTCTGCGTCTTCCGCGACCTTCCTTTTCCCAAGCTAACGTACCACGCTCCAGCCTGGGACTCAGTCGGAGGATCCTGCGGAGATGGTGCTCGCTCGCGCATTTCGGTGGATGTGGGAGGATGCAGAGCAGGAAGCGGGGGCAGGCGCCTGTGTGCAGCGCGGCGCGAGTGAATGTACCCCGCACTCAGGCTCCCGCCACTTCTGCTATAATCCACCACCCGGGCAAGCTGCTCGCGGCAATATACCACGTATATGATGGGGTCACGTACTTAATCAACGAACATGTACGTATGAGTGGTCTTGGTTCAACAATCCTGGACATACTGCGCAGTGTACATGAGAGTGAGTGAAATGCAACAATCCTGAGGCTTGCGGCGTCCAGATATCTGCCGCGGCTGTTGTGAAATCCGTTGATTCACACCTGCAAACGTCTCTCGCGCAGCCTTCCATGCAGCCTCGTTGTTTCTGCCACTGCTGTAACTCCTTACAAATATGGTACTACTGTCCAGTTATGCAACGATGGCCTCGTAAATTAATGTCGCTTGGCACTGACCCAAGGAGCGTCCAGACTTGTGCGCGCTTGGACTGCTGTTATGATGAAATACGCCGAGCAGCGGCCTCACTTTGTTCTCTCGCCATTTGCCTTCAGAAATTCTCAATATCTCAGATGGGGGTACAACTGCAACATTCCATACACCGAATACATGAGGAGGGGTCTAGGTGAATCAGCCGGGGCAATATACAAATCATATACCGGTGTCCCTGCTACTAGGTAATGTTCATCGCGAAATTCACAAGCTTCTCCATATCCTCTAAGTCCGCATCTTTAACAAAGTCCGCCTGATCGTCCACCTGTAACTCAGCCCGCTCTCGTTCGATTTCCTGCTCATCTGCGGGTGCGGAAGCACTGTCTTGGGGAACGGGACCTAGTCGCCGGCCGGGAGTCTTCTCGCCGCTGAACCCCTCAAGATCATGGATCTGGGCGACGACGGCGAGCAGGCGCATGTTCACCCGTTTGCACCGTGTGGCGAACAGCTCGAGCGGGCCAAGAACCGGATCCGCGCGGGTGTGCGCATCAGAAACGGCGTCATCGAGCATTCTATTCTCATCCAGAATCGACGTATGGAGGCGACGAATCTCCACGTTGCACCGCACGACCTCCTCCTGCGCGCGAATCACTCGACGTGCCTTCTTCATTGTCTCCCGAACGAGCGGTTGCGCCCACGGCTTGGCGCGGATGTCGTTCTTGGTGTCGCGCAAGAGCTCGAACTCGTCCAGGAAGGTATAGTGAGTTACCTTCGTCCAGTCGAGGGGAGGGTGCGGCGGCGTGAGAGCTTGCGCAGCAGCATTGTACTGCTTGACAGCCGTTCGTATCGCTTTGGAGCGACGCTGGAGGTTCTTGGCGATATAGGTACGAACTTTGTAAGCTAGAATAGTTATGCAGAATTAGACGTGTTCGCTGCTCAGCATGGCAACGTGCTGACCTGTCTGGGAGATGTTGAGGTTGTGCAACTCGAAGAGGCGTTGGACGACGAGTCCGTGCAACTTCTCAAGGGCCACCTGGTAGTCGCGTTCGGCGATGTACTTCAAGGTCGTCTGGTACTCCGTCATGTCCGGGCGCCACCGCGTGTCGATCCCCATCTTGATCTCCAGTGCTATGACATCGCGTAGCGTGTTATCGCGCTTCTCGCGGAGGAGTCGACGTTCGGTCTCCTTCTTGCGCGTCCGAGAGGCGTCCGAATAGTACGTCGGGTTCGACGTCTTCGCTATGCGAGGGGACGAGATCGAGTAGTCTTCAGGTATTGAAGTCATGAAACTCGACATCGTGGTGGCGACCTGGTTCCTGCGATTCGAATCTCACGATCAGGCACAATTACAAACCCCACGGGGCTGTACCACATACTCGACTGTCCGTAGTTCCCGGAGTAACGTTACATACTCCACCGCTGCAGCGTTCGCGGGGTCTTCAGTCCCCACGCGCGCAAAGTACGCGGCTTCTTCAGCTTGCCAGCGCGCGAGGTCTTCATGCGTGCACTGTAATGTACGGAGTGCCTCGTTGACGGCGGCGGACTCCTCTTTCATGATGCCAAGCGCTTGCCGGTAGTTATTGAGAAGCATTGTCACGAGATTGGCATACTTGTCCTCATCCCACTGTTTGAAAAAGAGGTCAATGAATAGACGGCGGTGATACTTGCTTGCATATCTGATGACAGGTGCGAGCTGATTGGAGGCGCTGAAGATGCGCTCCATTGTCTCCATGTCTTCAAACCCGCGCCGACAATCACGGAGGGATGGTGCTGCGTCTGGCACCGGTGGCTATGTGAATAGCCGTGGAACGCGTTGACACAGCATCGGCAGCAGAGCCGCCGGAACTCTGGGCCGAGAGTGCTCCGAAAGATTGTGCCGCAGAACGCGCACCCAATGTCGTACCCGAACAAAAGTCGAGGGCCTAGGACTTTCAGAGACTTGCCTACGTGCGAGAGAGGGTGCTTGGACCTGGACACCAGTCAGCTAACAATTCAAGGCGTAGCAGTGCACTTACAGCTCGCCGCTCTTGATCATGTCAGAGATCCATAGAATGAAACCGTGCCGGCAAGCGCTCGCGAAGATGCCGCTCTCGTCAAAGATCCCCCACATCTTCTTGTCTTCGTCCTTGCCTGCTGCCTTCCAGTTCTGTGTGCATTCACGGAACTTGGGGTCGCCGTCATCGCTGGCGGCATCGTCAGCGTTGGTGTCGGTGTCGGTGTCGCTACGGTCATCGTGGTCCAAATGATATGAATGATCGTCCATAGGGACGGCGGGTGGCGCCACCTCCCCCGTACGCTTGACCTCATCCTTGTATATATCGACGAAGGCCGCCGGCAGGTAATAGTCGCTCTCGCCGAATTCTCGCGTATCAGCGACTTCTCGATCTCCGAATTTTGCGACTCGTTTCAGCGAATTGTTACCGTCAAGCGCAATGATCCGCGCGAACGTGAGATGCGGCTCTCCGTCAAGCTGCAGTAACATGGTTATTGATGAATAATTTGCACTCTTCACAGTGCAATGCAACATACCTCATAGCAGCATGCTGGACAAGCATTCTTGACCCTCCAGTCAGCGGTGTCACGGTTGAGGGCTTGTTGCACGCGCTTGTCGATTTTGCGGAGCACAGCCAGGTACACGTCGAGGCAATCACTGAGCGCCGTATGTCGCAAATTTCGGTATCAGCCTCATAAGCGCTCATAAGCGTTGTAAGGGCCATAATCTCAGTAGCTGTCCTTATAAGTATCAGGTTAGTATGTGAGGCGCGCGCTTGTCTTGTAACGCGGCCAGGACTACGGGCCGAGACTCATGAGCGCCATGAGGGGTAGTTCTTATAAGCGCATCACGATACGCTTGCCCACTCATGAGGCACTTCTTGTGGAGCATTATAACGAGCTCATGAGGCGGCTATTAGCGATCAATAAGCATGTGGATGAGCCTTTGCTCGTAGGACACCCTCTCAAAAAACCTAGACTTACTGTGAATACGAAAAGCGAAATAAAAAGAAACAACTACTTGAATGTGGGGATGCGCCGTGTCGCCCATTATTCATACTATCTTTCTAATACTTCCTTCACTTACTGTAACTCATTCTTCATCGCTTTGTCTTGATTGATTCGCTTCACCTTGACCACGTTCTAGTACTGGATACTTACTGAGTGCTGTTATCTGCTGATCAACTTTCCTAATTACTACTTCTAGATACTTACTTACCTTGATCAGTGTTACTGAGTGCTGTTATCTGCTGATCAATTTTCCTAATTACTACTTCTAGATACTTACTTACCTTGATCACTGAGCACTCGGTTCTAAGTTATAAGATGATTAGATTAGCTGTAGTGTGCCAGACGAGATAATGGAAATGCGTACCTTGGGGATTCGAACCAGCGGGGCTTTGGCAGGTGACTACCCGCCAGCAGAGGTCAAAACCATTACACCACCGAGCCCATACCTATATGGGGTTCTGAATTTACTTAACCCACTTGCAGGTCCACCCCTTATCAGCAGTAGCAACGCGCTTGTAGGCACCCTGGTTGCATCATGAGCGCCTCATGACTTACGGCTGCGGAGCCATTCAGTCGGCACATGCAATGGTTGCTCTCTGCGGGACAAATCCTCTCGAGATAAATATTAGACAGCACATTCTTCATGTAGCACTATGTGTTCTTCTCTATACAAACATATCATACAAGTATCATACAAGTCATGGCAGTGTACAAAGTGTGCCTACACCGGTCATAGAATCCTTCAATATCTGGACAGGAAGTTAGCCCCTTGTGTGCAAGTCAAGTAGCGCTATGTATAGTCAGTGGCAGTAGCGTATGTGAGTTGGAATGAGAGCAGCAATACGTAGGAGTACGGTAACAAGATAGCAGAGGCCAGAACAGGCGCCGGAAGCGATCAAAGCAGAACGACAGAGGATGCAAGATCAACCAAGAAGCAAGATACGACATGAGGAGAGGACGAAGAACAATGATACGTCAAACTACTTCTTAACGGCGCCGGCTGCACGAGTGCGTGAGCGCATCGAACGTGTCGTCGAAGCACCATCGCTGACAATGGCAGCCACGGCGTCACTAGCAGCGGGTGCAGCTTTTCTCCTCGCATCTTATGTGTCCTTTGTGCCCTTTTTGCGCTTGGGAGCAAGAGGGGCATGGTATTCAGGCTCAACCGCGGCATCCTCAGATACCATGCATGACTCCTTGGATGGCACCTTCGACGATGCCTTGGAAGACGCCTTGGACGTCTTTCCCGACTTGCGCGCCTTTGACGCCTCCACCTGGTCCACCTGTACAGGATTAGTCACCGCTGCAACTTCAGCGCTACGAGCGCTGGCTCCCCCAATGGCCGTTTTTGAAGCCTTCAAATCAGTAGCCGTGAACTTGACGCCATTGGCACCCTGAGCGTCCTTTTTGCCAGTGGCCTTCCCTGCGTCTCTTTGAAGCCCCTGGTCCAAGCCGTCCTTTATAATGTCCTGCGGAGGACGCGCAATTGTGTTCAGGTCTTGGTACACATGTGCGACAGTCTGAGAGTTGTTGTGCTTGTCCAGAGAATTCGATGTCGGACCGGAAAAACTGCGCACCATTGGTGTGCGCCCTAAAGGGCAAGGAATTGGACCCGAGTAGGTACGTGGTGCGGCACGAGGTGGTGCCATTGGATGAGCGGGCACGCGATACGTGTCAGACCGCTCATTGGTAGGGCGTGGAAGGGGAAGAGAACTAGAGCTGCGGATCACCGGGGGTTCATTTAGGCGGTGACTGTATTGACGGCTCACTACGCTCAAGTCAGTATTGGTCAACTCTGAATATCAATGAGAGAACGCTGATACGACTCCCACTTTTCCAGCACCGCGTCCCTGGACTTTTCGCGAATCCTTCGCACTTCGCACTGTGTTGCTTCGCCTCTCGTTCTCAATTCTTCGCAGTTCACTTGCTTGCTTTGCGCTTGCTGCTACGGACGCGATAGGCACAAGAGTATGTCTCCGACCTCTCCGCGATGCGAACCGCCGATCTCGGCACGGAATCCGCACGAGCCGTAGGTTCGCGATCGCGGACCAATGCGATCACAACCCTTTGCCCAGCTCCGGAACTCGGCGAACCACTTCGCCGGTGTCCTCCAACGTATCGTACGATTAGCACGCTATCTGCATGTAAAATACTCGCTCTTCGCGGCGAAGCAATTCAGACTCTCTTTCCCCCAAGAAGTGAGGATCTCACAGACTCCTGCGATTGCGAACTTTGCGACTGCGTTTCCCTTTGCGTTCTCACTGCGATATAGCGATCATATAGCGAACTGCGTGTCCCCTTTCTGCGTCTTCTACTGCGTACTGTTCTCGACCTTATCGCGAAGCGTTAGCGAAGCGTTCGCGAAGCCTACGAGCTTCTCCGCCCACTCATCCACTCTCCGCGGAGCTTCGCAGAGGGCACCCCGACCGGCCTACAATATCTCCTGATTCTCAGTCCATCCCCTCCGCACGGCCTCGACCTACGAAGGCTCTCGGCCGTATCCATCGCGGTTACAGGGTAGATTTGGCGTATCATTTCTGGTGACCACCGCAGGGGGTTCGAGTGAGTTTTTTTTCGAACTCACTTAGTCGGCTTCCTCCTCTCGACGGCGATATCGCCGTCCATCCTCCGCCATTTCGCGAAGAACCCGTTCCGTCTCTTCGCAATCCAACCTCGCGATTGAGCTTCTCACCACGCGATTCACCAACGTCCTCAAACGGATACATTCCCGCATCCCGAACGAGCAACTTACGGACCTCATCGAACCCGTTCTCGGATTTCTTGACTACGGCTGCGAAGCGATCCAAAACGACCTCTCTGCCGCTGTCTGGGTCACGGAAACCGTTCGCAACCTCATTCCTGTCGAGCAACCTAGCCCGGACGAGCCTGAAGACATCGTCGAAGACTCTTTTCTTCGCTATCAAACCCCGTCTTCCAGTCCAACCCCCGATCTCCGCGATCGCACCATTTTAAGCCCACTCAGTTCGATTCCTTCATCGCGCGGAGATCTTGACAATTCTATGGCCGACCAGTTTAACCCAGCTGCGCGGCCTCCTATGCCAGCGCGTGGCCATGCGACTGCACCTACGTTCGACCCCGAGCAGCCGCGAACACTTCGCCGATTCTTCCAAGACCTCGAGACCCTTTTCGAGCGAAGTGGAGTTGAAGCAGATCGCCAGAAGAAGGAGTGGGTCGTTCGCTATCTTCCCATCGATGTTGCGGAGCTCTGCGAGAGCCTGCCCGAGTACTATGCCGACGACAAGAGCTACAATGATTTCCGTCAAGCTATAATTGCGCTTTACCCTGGAGCGAGCGACGAGCGAAAGTACTCCGTCGCTGACGTTGAAAACCTCGTTGCGAGGCGCGCGAAGTCCTCGATCGCGAACATATCCGAGCTCTCCGCATATTACCGCGAATTCTTCGCGATGACCTCGTATCTCATTCGCCAAGGCCGTTTATCTGCTGCGGAACAGTCGCGCCTATTTGTTCGCGGAATCGCTCCACCGTTGTGGGAGCAAGTCTCGCGTCGCTTGCAGCTGAAGCTTCCCGACCACTACCCCGATGATCCATACACTTTAGAACAAGTGTACGATGCGGCGAAGTTCGTTCTCCACGGTACGCTGTCGAGCGCGTCAAGTTCTTCGCAATCAGCGAACACGTCGACCGGCGGTCTGGTGAAGACTGAGGAGATCGCGCCCATCCTGCGATATCTCGTCCAAGCCATTGCAGAGCAGCCCGGAAATCGCGGCTACGGAGGGAATGGCTTCGCGGGCCCTCGCTATCAGCCGAACGCGCCCCCACCTCCGCCTCCTCGCTTCCCCAATGCTCCTTACCCTCAGCAGGATGCGCGCCCCGCGAACAACAACAACAACTTCTGTCATTACTGCGGGAACATAAATTGTCGTCTGCGAACATGCCCTTTCGTTGAGGAGGACACGAGAGCGGGTCGCTGTCGTCGCGACGTAGACGGTAGAGTTATTCTGCCGAACGGAAGCTATGTCCCGCGATCTCTTCCGAACTTCGATGGGGTTACTATGCGCGATCGCGTTTTTGAATGGAATCGTCGAAATGCGAACGCGATGGTTCCTCCCGGTCAGCAGAACGCGCCGGCAGCGGGCCAACCAGGCAATCAGGCAGCGCAGCTCTTCTTCGCAGTAGCCCCCGAGACGCCGCCAGCTGTCGCGAACTTCCATCTCACGACAGACGAGCGCATCAGCCAGTTAGAGCGAGAGCTTTTCGCTTTGCGAGCCGGGCGACAGCGCTTCGACGGCGTCGAGGTCCCCCAGCGTCGGCGTAGCTTCTCGCGTAACAGCCCTCCAACCAGCGGCGAACGTGACCTGCCGCCTCACATGTCGGCCCAAGCACCGCGTCGCGAAGAGCGTAGAGAAGTTAGCGGCGGTGACCGACCTGCTACCAAGTCGCGCGAAACGAGCCGCGAACGTCGAGTGACCGCGCCGACGGACGGGCAAGGCACTGAGGAGCGCAGGGCATCTTCGCGGGCCACGGCAACTGCCATAGAGACATCAAGACCAGCGGAGGGTGGCCAGTTAGACGATGCACAGCGTCCCCCAACCCCGAGACCGGCACTAGAGCAGCCAGAGAGTGCAGCGTATCCAGAGCACCCGTTTGCGAAGGCA
The DNA here is from genome assembly GCA_000765035.1 of Trametes cinnabarina. NCBI lineage: Eukaryota > Fungi > Basidiomycota > Agaricomycetes > Polyporales > Polyporaceae > Trametes > Trametes cinnabarina. The sequence goes on from CCBP010000311.1 coordinate 86,201, forward strand.
CGCGACGCTACCTATGCACCCCCCAAGGCTCGCAACTTCGGAGCTCCGCCAGCAAAGACGAAGGAATCGGACCGCGACCCGGCATATCGCACTCAGGCTCCCATTCACAACCCAAAGGTCGCGGAGGAGATTTTCGCTCGCTCGATGAAAGCTCCGGTTATCTCCCTTTCGCCCGAGGAATTGTTGTCGATTGCCCAGGAAGTACA
>CCBP010000315.1:16051-32282 GCA_000765035.1 Trametes cinnabarina
CCAGTGAACTTCTGGGGTACTCAACACGGAGCGTTGATTGGCACTTATTTGCTCTATAGTACGTCGCAGCGTCACCAATGAGGCATCTGCTAACTATCAACGTGTCATGCACGTTCAGTGTTCCCTGAGGTAGGCTCAAGTCCACAACTTGAACATGCACCGTCAAACGGGTACTGAGACATGTGTAGCGAGTCGGCCGGGTAGTCTTGCAAGCTCTTCCTGGACCTGCACCATCCGAGTATACGAGTTCTCACTCGTACAAGGTGCGTCCCATAGTCGAACCATGCCACAACAGGACGCGAGATCCAGATTCTAGTCCTGGCTACGTGCCGTTCAATATGCCCATCAAGTGGCCAGTAACCTCACCGATGAATGCATGAGGGAAGATCAGACATCTTGCACTGCTTTTCCCGACCTCATCGATGGTAGGGCGAAAATCTACACATGGATAGGTATGATAATGGTACGTTCTTCTGTGAGGGTATGCGGGTGTTTTGAGTTCCGCTGACCGTCCCGGGGCGCGTTTAGCTCTCGCGTGCGCGATTTATCGGATGGCAGTAAGTAACAACCCTTCCCGTCACCTATACGACAACTTAATAAGCTCTTCCGCCCTCCTAACGAATGTCGCTGCTAGGACCACAAACAGTCTGGATGCAAACGATACCATCCTGGCCTCAGTACTCAGTCCTGCTGCTCTAGAAGAAGCATACCCCGATACGAACTTAACCATATCCAGGCTGCTCGATCTCATGCAGCGTACCACGGACGGGATTGACCACCTCGGACTCGGCATGATGCCTATCTTCTGCGGGGATCATGCGACCCAGTACAGTCCCGAAGCGGCTGTTAGACGCAACGGTGAGATCGCCGACGAGCTCAAGAATGCAATCCACATCGCGCCGCTGTTCGGTGAGTCAATCTCCGGGAGTGCGAAGTTTCTTTCATTTGAATTGATCCGCATCTTATACAACAGGTAGAAGCATCTTCCCTCCCCTCAGCTCCTTATGTCATCTCTGGCCAATTCGCGCAGTCGAGCAGCTTCCCGACGTTGCCAACCTGTCTGCCCACGTTGCGGTGGCATATCCTCCACTGGTCCTGCAGTACGCGTACGACCCGTTCTCCCAGCCGACGCAGTCACTTGCCGATTTGCTACCTGGGATTGAGAACGCCAGTGTGGTGACGCAAATGTACTTGGACGTGAAGGCGGTCTCCTCTGAAACGTGTATGGGCCGAATCTTGCTCGACTACCTGTCGAACGGCACCGTAAGTCCCCATCTCTCCCAATTTGTCTCAGTCGTTTATCCCGAGTTATCCCCAGTTACCCACGCAAAGTGTGTGTTACCCCTTCAAAGACACCGACGCTTCTCGAAGCCCTCCACTCGCGAAACCGAGCTCGTTCTCGATGACACATATCGCCGCGTCGTGGAGCAAGTTCTCCTCCGCGACCTTGCTGCACACTATGGGCTCAGGAGAGGTCCTGTGGATGCTCTCCGCCGTAACCCTTGCAGTTTTCACAGCAGTTGTGAAGAAAGGTCTGAAGACACGCCGGATGGCTCGGAATGGTGACGCGGTCCCGTCGGATGCGCAGCGCGACACGAAGATTGTCGTTATGCTGAGCAGGACGGAAAGCAGCGTGTAGCATGGACTATTACGTTCACCAGTAGGCAGATAGACGGTACGCCGTATGTACGATGTTTCGACGATGATCGCAAAGCTATTCGTTTTATATGCTGCAATGACTTCTCTGCGCCTTAATTCCGAACAGTCAACAATTGCTTATATGTCGTTGTGGATGGGTCGCTCTCAGTATCAAATATATACCAACAGCGTCACTTTTCTGCGTCCGTCTGTCTCCCCGTTTGTGTCCGATGGATGTTGTGTTCAGTTCCAATAGAGTCAGCAACGTCCACGCCATCGAACCTCTTATAATGAGCCCTGGCCACTCTCCGCACCAACCACGTTACATCTCCGAGGACGACAACTTCTCGTTGTATCAAATCATCAACACAACCACAGCGTGTGGCTGAGCATTGCATCCACAACGGCTGTGCTTCTTACGTCACTGATCTTGCCAGCCTCCGATCCTGCCATAGCAGGGGCGCGGTCAGTGAGAGCTGCGGTATGTGTGACATATCTTGCTGTAAACGTATCAGGCTCCAGCAGCTGGTTTGAGGCTCAGATAGGACCCACGCAACACCTTGTCAGTGTGGCTCGGGAGGTAGACTCCACACTACTAGTGGCCGTTAATCTCGAAAGGAGATGCATATATATGTGATGAGACCGTAGATAATATCCGAGGAGCCTCCGACTCGGACCCAGCAGGCCAGGTCGTTCAGCTATGAACGATTTACAGCCGGGGCGACACGGGTAGCAGGGCTCGAGCAAGAGTGAACAAACGCCTCGAATGAAGCTTATGACAACCGACGACCTCCCGCAAGACTGACCCGCCCACTCGAACGTCCAGCAGATGGCAGCGAGTCTTGTTGTTCCGGATCAGTGTAAGCTGCACGAAGTTCCGCTTGAAGTCGCCAAAGATTCGGGTGCTGTTCGACCATCGCGTCACGGCATCGGGCTCACAGTCGTAGGGATCGCTAGTGTAGTAGTATCGCTCTCGCGAAGGTCGATGTTGAGGAGGGGAGCCCGGGGGAACGACATAGTTGACATTGAACTCGGTACAAGTTTTCAGTCGCGGGGTGTGCGGTCGCAGAGATATGAGACTCGCTGTAGCCCAAGGCACATGGCCACATAGCCCGACGTAGATCCTGAACGCCTGCGGGAGGTCCTGATGGGTGAACGTAAATGTCACAATGGACCCTTGCTGAACCTGGAGGGGAGAGTCAAGCGGCATGTCAGGAAATGCGACCGCAGGCTTGAACCGCTGTTTCTTGAGCTCGGCCATTAGGTAGCGCGAGAAGGTGAACCTGAACACATCTCCGGGGGCGCGTGGATGCGGGGAGCGGGATGAGGGGCGGACGCTGAGATACAGCCGCTCACAGCGCGCGGATATACCGCCCTTGTCAACCGACAGCATATGCTTTGCGTCTTCCATTTTCAGGACAGCGAGCCGGTATCTGAGGCGTTTTGACGAATGCTTCTTACAAGCGGTGATGCCAACGTCATAGCGTTTCCAATGGGTTTCGCCCCCGAGGTCGTTAGACCGCTGAAGCAGTAGACCAACAAAGGAGTTCGTAGACGCGTCTTTGCATGCCAAAACAGCGATGATGACGGAAGTTTTGTGGACTGACGCCTCAAGGACGAGCATGTCGGAGCGAACGCCGTAGCTCGTGACCCTGAAGTCCGGAATAGGCAACCTTAAGTTCACGTCACTGGCGGTCGACTCGGACTTGGCTATTGCGGTCTGAATATTCATGTAGTCTGATCAATGCATACTCATCTTTCTTCATTCAGCATCAAGTAGCGATACTGACCTTTGGATCATGCAGCATCGCCTTGGGGATACCGAAGCTCTCGATGGCGTTTTGAGCCGCGTCCTGGATGTTGACCTGAGTCATATCTCCTGACTGAGCGAAGTCTGCAGGGGATTGGGCGAAGATGTGGCGGCTATCGCGGTGTTCATCATGCGACCTCCTTTCGCGGACAGGGCTGGCCCCGCGCGGCAACGTGTTTCCCCACGCAAAAAGTGTCTGATCCGATGTGTGCTTCAAGATCTCTTCCTGAAGACGTAGGAAGGCCTGTTGCGTTCCACCGTAGATGATGGCCAGCTGAACGTCGAATATGCCCATGAGGCAATACGCTTGGTCCTCGACCCGAGTCGTCCGTCGCGCAGAAGCCCACCACATTCGACGGGCGACACTCACGTCGCCTGGTTGGCAACGAAACGTCAAGACATCGGTGTCGACCCCAGTGATACGCTCTACTAGCGGAGCGAGGCTAGCCTTCGTTCCGATGACCTCCCAGTCTCTTGCAACAAAGACGAGATCGCGAGGAGCAATGAGTTCTTGTAACGTCCACCCGCGGCGGAACCACTTGCTTCGCCGGAAGGCTGAGTCCTCTCGGTGGGGATCCTGGTCGCTCGGCACGTCTTGCAGGTATGCATAACACACATCCGCTAGCTTGTACCACTCGAACATGGAGTTAATCGCTTCTGACAGCTCCGCACTACTGGAGCGGTTAATGCAGCAGGTGTCGATCCAAAGCCAGTCATATCGATGCGACTTGGCGAGCTCGCAGCATCTCCGGATTTTCTCATGAATACGAGGTTCGGTGCGGTTAATGACAAAGGGCTTGGAGTGCAGGGCCTGCAGCTGCTCGAACGATTGTTCGTTAGTACCATCCCAGACGTGGGACAAGATGGCGTAGCCGCCCTTGACGTCGTGTGGACCATTGAAGTACTCGAGCTTCGCGGTTCTGGTGCAAAGAAGCCACATGATTCTAACACGGTTTGGATCAGTACCGGCCGCCTTATGATAGTAGGGGTGATGCACCACATACAACCAGATGAGTCGACGAGTGATAGTGGTACTCGTGCGGGACTAGTACACTGGCAGCCCAAAAGGAGTTGAGGTGAAGAGGACGTTTACTGAAGTGGAAGAGCCCGGGCATGCGTTGGTGTGGGTTTCATGCAGTAAACAGGCATGTGCCACACGGTAGCTGTCACCTTCGAATTTCATTGGATAGTGATACATGTCCACCGCAAGCGCGCTGTGAGCTTAAGGCCAGGGGGACACCCGGGCGTCATTGAGTACCTCGCCCGAGACCACATTAGTTGCAACTCCAGGATTCTATGTACCAATTCTGATCGTTCAGCTGACAAGCTTTGAACAAATTCCTCAGCCCTCCGACAGCAGCATGCCACCGTTCTGGCCACCGAGCACGTCAGTGGAAGTTTGCAACTCCTGCCGCGGTACTTACGCGTGTAGCCAGCGAGTCCAAGTTCGAGACCGGTGTGCTGCGAAGTACCGGTATGTGTACATACGACCACATCTGCCGCTTCACGAGGCCATTGCGAAGCTTGAAGCTGTTGGTTTGCCAAGATACGGCGATGCGGGCACCGTAGTGGTGAGGTAACTGATAAGTCACAAACGTTAGCTAGCAGTCACCTAGAATACAGGTTTCTCTCTCTAGTTACTTTTTATAAGCACTGACGTGAGGGCATTTGGCACAGTGGTAGCGCGCACGCTTCGCATGCGTGAGGTCCAGGGTTCAATCCCCTGAATGTCCAATTTATTCCATTTATTATCATTTTGCGCCGTGGACCACGATGACCCTTCTACCCTTCTTCCAATAACCACTACAATCTCTAGTACTGATCGTGTGGTTACTTTCCCTGGCGTTCTTTAGCTTGGTACTTTCTCGCTGGTCTCGCTATTCATTCTGGCCTCCGAACTGGGGACTACACTTTCGACCCGGTGCCGAGAGCGCACAGTGCGCCGTGCTCGTTTTCCGACATCCGACACTGAAGTCTTCCGTCGTTTTGTGATCAACTTTGTGACCTCCACTATGGACCCATCGACAGCTGACACTGGCGACCAGCGAGCTCCAGAATCATCCGAACCCAATGATGCTAGAAAGTCGAAACCGGGGTTGAAGAAAATCCCTCCCTATTGGTATCCGTACACGACAATGGCGAAGGGGCGATGGCTTGGTCGAGAGATCTTGGAGGTCGTCTCTACGGAGTTTCGTGATCGGTCCATGGAGTTCTATGTACGTGCTGCTCCTTCCGCTTGAAAGTAGAACGCGTCTCAACTGCGCATCAGCGATTCGTGCTCTCGGCTCTGTACAGACATCCCACACCGTCAATCCGCATCTGCGGAGAGCATACATTATCGTATTATATTCTCCACATTGTTCCGCCGAGCTCACGATCGTTTCTGCACTGTTGAGCGCGCTATCAACTCGCAGTATCTGTTGCATGGGGCAGAGCTGAGCTGACTCTTTGAACACCAGAGATACGCACTCGAGTCTGGCGTAACCACAATCAACGGCAAGGTCGCTCAACCAGATACGATAATACGTAACGGCGACCGTATAGAGTTTGTCTCTACTTCCGTGCTCTCCTGGTGACTCTCTCACAACATGTCAGGAATATCTCGCATCGGCACGAACCGCCTGTAACGTCAACGCCTGTCCGTATCGTACATCATGACAAGGAGAGAGACTTCATCGTTATAGACAAGCCGGGATCGATTGTAGGTGCATTTTGTTTGGGGAAGGTCCTTATGCTGACCTTTCGGTAGCCCGTTCATGCGGCTGGCCGATACTTTCGCAACAGTCTCGTGGAGATTTTGAAAAACGATTTCGGCTTTGAGAAGGTCTACAGTCAGTATGTTATCAACTTTCGCCCATCGCATCACTCTGAACAGTCTCGCAGCCGTCAACAGATTGGATAGACTGACTTCAGGGCTCATGATTCTTCCCCTCAACGCGACGCTAGCGAACACCCTCACGCAAGAGTTCGTCAACGGGCGGGTGCGCAAAGAATATGTCGCTCGATGCAAGGGAAAGTTCCCTGAGTACGTATTCAATTCTGATGTGACATGGTTCCAGCTGTGTTCATATGCATGGATATAGAGAGGAGGTGGTGTGTGAAGAGCCGCTCTTGACGGTTGATAGACAAATGGGCCTCAACATCGTACATCCCGAAGGGAAGGTATGACATTGATCCATCGCATACGTCAAGCAACCAGTTGATTTGTTCCCTAGCCAGCGAAGACTATCTTCAAGCGCATCAGGTATGACGAGAATACGGATACCAGCGTGCTGCATTGTCGCCCCCTCACTGGCAGATGTGCGACCCGTTCCCTGTCCAACATAGGAGCAGATACTGATAGTCGCGTGTAGCTCATCAAATCCGCGTCCATCTGCAGTACCTCGGCCATCCTATCGCGAACGACCCAATCTACTCGGACCCCAGAATCTGGGTACGTCCTCCCCCACACGATGCGCGGAATGGCGCGTGCTAACGCCGCTCTGTAGGGAGAGAAACTTGGAAAAGGCGGCATCGATATAACCCCAAGCGACGAACGGACTGCCCCGCAAGCGCCCTCCCAGTTCCAGTTCGACCCAGCGGACAACCCCGAGTCTCTGCACAAAGGCGTGGCTCAGTCGGTCCCGCCAGACGGCGCGAGCTCGGGCGAAGCCGAGCAGCCGAGACCCAAGCTGCTCCCGCGCGAGACGGGCCATGACATCGGTATGGGTTCGCCTGTGCCGCTGTCGGCGGAGGCGGTCGGGATTATCACGCGATTGCGCAACATGAAGGTAGCTCCGTGGCACGATGCATGTTGGGGGCCCACTGGTGCTGATGGTCTTCTCTGCCGCAGGACGAGGCCGAGGATTGGGGTCGCTGGCGGGACGTCGTCTTCCGCGCGAAAGGCAAGCTGACGCCGCATGGATACAGCATACCACTCCCGCCACAAAACAAGCGCAGACGAGGAGGCCCCGCTTTCTCCACCGCTGAGATCGCCGCAGCTCCGGAAGGACCTGTCGGTGTCTATGTGTCTAGCGAGACAGCCACGTCAGAATCGTTGGAGGGCGTCAAAGAGCCTCCCAGGACCAACCAGCTCACCCTCGAAGACGTCGCCAAGCTCTCCATCAGCACCCCTCCCATCTCCGAGACACCGACGCCTCACGCGGACGTCTCGCCCTCTCCTCCCCCTGCCACTACCCCTGCTGCCACCTACGCAGCGCCCGAACCTGTCATCGCGGCCGCGGCACCCGCAGGATCAGAAAGCGAGGGCATGCAGTACTGCCCGGAGTGCTTCGTGCCTCTGCATCCGGACCCGAAGCCGGAGTCGCTGTACATCTTTCTGCATGCGCTGCGATACACGACGAGCCTGGGCACGTTCGAGACCGACATGCCCGAGTGGGCGAGCGAGGGGTGGGAATGGGAGCGGTAGACGGGCAAGAGTGCGCATGAGAACAGTCTGCAAGGCGTAAGCAGCCCGGGTCGTAATGTGACGATTGGTTTACTAGCAGTCCAACACAAGTCTCAAGACATGGGTCTAAGGGTCAGTTACAGTCGTCGTCATGCTCTATCTATCCAGCGGCTTTTGGACCAATCAATCTTCATTTCTCTACCTTCGGCCACATGTGCTTCGGCAGTGGCGTGGAAACAGAGAACAGAGCGAGCGTCATGGAGATCAGGATGGGATACACGCCATACCCGCCGATCCAGTTGCGCTCCAGGGAGGTCGCAAAGAGCGACGTCGACGTCGCGGGGCCTACCGCGCGAACGACGGATGCTATGAATTGCGCCACACCGTTCGTCGCGCCCAGACAGCGGTTGCTCGCAACCGAGGACGTGATGTAGATGAAGATGGCACCTGCGCAGCGGGACAGACGTCCGTCAGCGTCGCCCTTTCCAACCAGTCCGTCACATGCGAATGTACACGCACCGAACGCGAGGTCCATGACGACGAGCAACACTTGCTGCAGGAGTATGAGGGACCACACCACGGACGTGAGCCCGTGCGCCTTCGCGTACAGGCTCATGACCGGGAACAGCGCATACAGCGGGACGAATGCGAGCAGGCCCTGCTGGAAGAGCCGCTTGGGGCCTAGCATGGCCATGAGCCGCGCGAAGAAAAGGGCCTGGAAAAGGCCGTTGAGGACGCCAAATGTGCCGAGGATGATGCCAATCGTCGGGGGTTCGAGTCCAAGTCCGCCGAGCTCGATGGGCGTGGCGAGAAAGAGCGGCTGCAAAGAGAAAAAGGCAACATCGACCATGGCGAGCACGGCGTAGTTCGCGATGGAGAGCAGCACGCGACGGGTGAGGATCTCGCGGAGTGGGGGAGGCGCGTCGTGATGGCTGCGCGCCGGATCGCCGTCTTCGTCCGTGGATGGCGTACGCTTGCGCACGGTCTGCGACCCAGCGATGAGAAGGCCGTCGCCTGTCAGGACTAGCGATGGACGTACCTCCTTCAGAAAGAGGGCGGTGATGAGGAAAGTGAAGGCCGAAAAGGCTGCTGAAGCGGCACACGGCAGGAAATATGGATATCGCATCCAGAATGGATGAGTGAATGTCCGCGGCCATCTATCGTGCGGCCTTGCCAGTTGTCCTCCTATGAGTGGTCTAAAATAGGGTTGTGAGTCCATGTTGCCGCGGGCGGGAGTTGGACACGCACCCGATGGTAGAGCCTACGGACCATGCTACCGGGAGGCAGGCGAAGCCTTTCGCCATGTTCGTCTCGTCGGTAAGCTCTGAAGCGTGGGCCGTCAGTCAACAGGAAGAATTCCATCAGCATGGGGAGAGATGAGTTCGACCTCCTATCATGCTCTTGCTGACGCCGGTGTTCCCGTTGAGGAGACCTACAAGGCTCCGGCTGACTTCCGGTGAGCATCCAGCAAGTTTGTCCGACGTACTGCAAGCGATCCAGGCATACCTTACAACAAGACCCCAGAAAGTCTTCGAGAGACCAAAGCAAAGCATGGAGACGCATAATCCACCGACGCCGACGAGGAGCACGGGCTTGCGTCCGATGCGGTCCGACAACCTTGACCACTGGAAGACGAAGAGCGCTTCCATGGCAAAAAAGATGGATTCCTGTGCATACACAAGGCAGAGTGAGGCGCAATAAGTACGTAGCCGTTTTCGTTTGGTTGGATGACGTACGATCATACCAGCGTAGTATCCCACTTTCTTCTCATCTCCGCCGGTGATATCGAGGTCGCGGATCAACTATGCATGACGAACACACACGTTAGTCGCGAAGATGTGGTATGAGAACGTATCCCCCCCGACCGTCGAGTCTCACCTGGTTGATGAAAGGGTATATGCAATGCGACGTTATTGGCTCCGCCAGACACAGCAGCATGATGATGGCAAATTGTCCTTTGGGCAACGGAGTGGCCTGGACCGGCTTCTGGTGGCCGTGGTCCCGCTCGTGCAAGAGAGGTGAGGTCTCGTCGAGCGGGTCGTCCATGGGCCTCGACGTGTTCATCCTGACGGTTCGAAGACAACGACCGATTCGGCTTCAGGGCCCGGGGAGGTGACGGAGGTCAAGTATGATATCTAGACTTGCCAGTGGTATAAAGTGTCCCGAGCGCCACAAATCTAAACTGAAAGACCGACGATCGGCGCGGTTGAGTCATGTTTTCGCAAAGTAGAAATCTGCCTGGACGAGCCAACTTCGCAGAGGTAAGTACCGTGCAAACTTTTCTACAGTAGATCTAGAAGTAATGCGAAAAGCCTTCGAGCTCCCGCGTGTTAGTCTCCCCTAGGCAGACGTACCGAAGCGCTCGAGCTCTACTGAGGGAGGGGATGGACGAGCGCTACGACCCGCGTGTGGACATTCTGGGAATCGGACGTTCTTATAACTCACGCATGCACAGTGTGCACACTACCTCTGCGCCGATTGCTCCAGGAAGTGCGACCCACCCACCCGTGTAGATAGTGGACGCGGTGGTCAACTCGATCACTGGCCTACCTCAGCAGCGCGCCCGGCGCCTACAATCGTTCACATATCATAGGTGACTTGAGAACGAAATGGATCCATTACATAGTCTGTGCACGAGATAGCATGTCCTTGGTTCGAACACCTACATCCTCGCCAACGCCGTCGCAGCACGCAAACGCTTCGACATCCCCCGCGGGATCGGTTGATGACCGCGATTGGTCGCTCCGAGGTTAGCTCGTGTGACCGGCTCGAACGCCCAGGGGTCGTAACGGTCAAACGGCGATTTCCCAGCAACACGGGTGGGCTCGGGTCGACGTTTGGTTGAAACCGGTGGCGCGACCCCAGTCGTCGAAGGGCGGACTGCGGGAGCGGTGGACTGTCTGAGACGCTCCCGCGCTATCGGCATCGTGATGAGCGAGCGCGGTGAAGGCGTGACGGTACAGTCTTGCTTTGTACTTGATCCAGGTGACGAGCAGCCAGCCCCGGATAGTTTCCCTTCCGAGTCAGCGGTGAAAATAGAGTCATACAGGGTGCAGGAAGAACCTAGAGCGGAGTCGTTGCCGATGCCAGCCCGGCTAGAGACTCCAGAGCAACTAGATTGGTCTTCAGAGGCATGTTCAGAGCCTGCCCCGGCTGAGCGACTGTAATCCTCGTAGGAGCATGAGCGTCCGCGAAGCAAGTCCGAGTGAGGATACAACAGAGAAGTAGACTCTTGTAAAGTTCCCAGCGATGAGGAGACCAGTGCAGTGGAGGACGGAGTGCCAGACGAGAACATGTCTTCAGCGCCAGGAGCCAGAGAGCTTAAGCCACGCCGTAAGGATCGATAAGCAGAGTCTGACCTGCGCTGAAGCACGAGGGGAATAATCGCGTCCGCAGGATGTACACAAGACGACGGCGTCTGTTCAGGCCCAAAGCCGGAGCCCTTGCGGGAGACGAGGATTGCATCGTCGCGCTCGTCTTGTTGTGTCGTGGGGACTTCCTTATGTGTCGTATCTGCAGGCATCACACTGGAGGCTGCAGGTATGACAACGTCTTTCCTCTCCTGCGCTTGATGCATGAGGTCTGCGAGCTGGGCTCTCGCAGATACAGACAGCATGCTCCCTCGCATCTTGGAGCCCAGAGCGACAGCACGCGGCCGCACGGATGGAGAAGGCGTCGGTGCAAACTCGGTGTTCAGGTCGGAATTTCTAACAAGCCTGCGGCCGCGCCAGCTGCCTGAAGAGGCGGAGTTGGAGGATCGTCTAGACGCAGGTACGCCACGAGGGGTGTCTTGCTGATTCGTGGGGATTCGGCGGGCGACAGGTGTGATGAGCGAGGCAAGCAAAGGATGTATACGCCGCGCCAAACTCCCATTGCTGGCAGTACCGCTCCGAGCGCGCAGAACGGCTACTAGCGATCGGTCTGGTGGCTCGGATACATGGCGGGCGCGTGGAGGATCCGAAGGAATTGGCTTGGACGCTACCTGAGCGTATGTCGGACGCCCAGCGCGCCCAGCATCGGTGGAATCTCGGTGCGTCTTTGAAGAGAGATTCGCTGCCGCCAAGCGTGATGTGATCGGATGTACAGCAAGTCCTACATCAATGCCAGTGCTGGGATCCGCGTTCTTGTTATGGTCCGCGCTCCTCCTATGTGCAAGGATCGTAGTAGCATCTGCGCCACTACGGCTTCGCGCTACATTCCTAGTCGACAGCGGCATATTCGACCGCCTATCAAAAACCCGGCAGAGAGCTCCCACAGGGTTGGCATCGGTCGTTGGCGTGACTGGGACACGTTCTCTGCGAATGACGGGCCAAGCACGAGGCGCACCCCTGTCAAGCATCCCAAAGGCCGTATGAGCACGCGAAGAAAATGTGAGCAGGATGCTGACCTGTCCTCAGAAAAAACTGCGACAGCATTCTTGACGACCTGCTCCAGCTGGCGGCGGGTCGAGCCCACAGTGCCTTGGATGGAAGTATGTCTTTGCAGCTCCGATACCGCATACTCAATGCCTGTATCTGTCAGCGCCAGCTGTTGTCCGGCTAAGCCTGTACGAGATACCAAGACCTGCAGATGATAAATTAACATAACAGAAATGCGCACATCGCTCCCATAGCAACGGCGTTAACGTACACTGGTATGTTTTCGGGAGCGCGACCTGGGGAGACGGGTGGGCTGCGGTGACAGCCCTTGCAGAGACGGACTTGACGAGTATATATATTCAACCGTTGGCATTGTAGATGCGAATTCTAGCTCAGTCTCCTCGCGAGGGTGGGTTTTGATAGGTGGCCCTGGAAGGAGCTGCCCCCAGCGAAAACCATCGCCGCTGGACGAGAACCGGGGTCCTATACTTCCTACGTGTCTCGGAACCCCAGAGAACCAGCGATAGAGCGGCAGGTCGCCGGAATCGCCGTCGGAATCCTCTGCCTCGCTTTGTTCACAGATTTCACTCAGTGACTGAGGTCGATGATTGTACCATACAGGAGTCTCTTCAGGTAGTGCTTCTTCGCTCCAGGAGCTTAGCAACAAAGAGACTGGATCTAAATTCGAGCCCTGGATATTTTCTAGCTCAAGAGATGCTGGTTGTCGCCTGAGACGCAGAAGCGAGCGGCCGTAGGCAATTGAAGTAGATGGAGGATGTATTCCACCCGGTAGGTTGCGTTTGAACAGAGATAGATGTGAACCAAAGAAGCGTATCCAAAGAATGATAGGAATAAGCAGCAGGGTGAAGAACCGCCAGTTGGCGGGCGTTGATCCGCATGTCGATAGTGGGTGAGTGATGGCGGCGATAGCTTCAAAGATAGGATGGTCGGTGTCGAGCTGTCCAAAAGCAGAGTTCGGATATCCATTGAGAGCGGACGCTTCAGCATGGAGCTCGAGATGATACTGCTCTGTGGAGTTGTTCTTCAAAGTGCTCGATAACAGGAGGTGGGGAGCGAAGTGATGTCCCGGGAGAGCCCGAGTCCAGCCCGACTGCTTCAAGGACTGAAGCAACACTGGGAGGAGAGGGAGGAACGAAGCAAAGATGGCCCTTACGAGGGCAGATATCATGATGCCTGCAATAGAACAAACGGTCAAAAGGTATCGCTGAGAAGAGAGAGAGAGAGAGAGAACGGGTATCCTGTACGACTCGGAGATGGTGGTACGGTGCCAAGCCCGAAAGCAAAGCGGCGGGAAGAGGAAACACGAACTTACACCGTCACATTTTCCTCGTCACATTGAACCTCCTCGGTATCGTGACCACTCGAGCTTAGGAGGACTCGCACAGGCGTACTTGACTTGCTTCCCTCTCGACTTACTAGAAAAAAGCCTTACTTCTCCTGCACATGCTGGCGAAGAGCGAATAAGGGCGAGACGATGAGGTGAAAGCTCGTTTCTGGTTTCTAACTACCGCTGATGATAGCACGCACCAATGCACGCAGCGATTTGCGTGGATTGTGAGCGATCACCTATCAGTATGGGTGCTGTTGAAGACAAATGAGTGGCTGTTTGCGATTATATCGGCTTTGCAGGTACCAGGTGACGGAGACTCCAAGTTCGCCGTCGACCCTTGTCCGGAGAAGTGCTCGACCGTCCTGGAAAAAACTCGTAACCACTGGAGAGAGCAACATCTCGACACCCAGCAAGCTATTAGAGGTCACAAAACAAGGATGAGCGTCGGTGAACAAGACCGCCCAGATCGGTCTGCCCTGCGGCGCTAACCATCTCACCCACTGCTTCGACTCGTAGATCGTGGCCCTGGCTTTTGTTTTCGCTGGCTCTTTCCGCACCGCACGGCGTCAGCTCCTTGACGATGCCTTTTGTCTGAACAGGCCTATCGACGCCTGGTGCACCCTGAGATACCCACGAAAGACCTTTAAATGTCCGAGAGGTGAGCACGACAGATGAGCATCATTTCCGCGCTGGGCGCCTAGAAGTTTACTTGTTTCCTCCCGCTCGGACCCTGTACTGTAGCTATACACGTACTGTTCAGTTCATTTACCTCAAACATCCTTCCCATCCCTGATCATGAACCCCCTCCGCAACCCTTTCGCTTCGCCCTCATCTTCCCATTCTTCCCTCGCCTCCCTCGACGACTCCCTCTGGGATTGCGACCTTCTCAAGCCGCCTTCCCGCGCGACGTCCACAGCATCGTCGCTCCCGGCGTTGTCGTTCCACCCTGTGGATCTGCGCGTCGCATCACTGTCACGCGATCCGCGGCAGCGCCTCATGAGTCTTCCTAACTTCACGACGGAGCCCAGCTCGACATCGCCTCCGCAGGAGGCAGCCGCATCCTACTATGTTCCCTTCCCTCCATCCACCCCCGCCAAGCCCCACCCAACACCCGCCCCCACCCACCCTGCGCCGCCTCGCGCGGGCACTAGCGTGCTCTCCCCGTTGACGCCCACGCATGTCCCACAAAAATCACGGTTTCTTTCCTCCCAATCTTCGCCTCTGCCCTCGATGTCCTTCGTCGCGCCCGTCCCGCGTCTTCCCCTCGCCGACGCCCTCCGCCACCTCGACGCATCCTGGGCGCCTCGCACACCTGACGGATCCGTTCACGCGCGCGCTGCCAAACCCAACCTCGCTTCCCCGCGCGATGGCGAGCAACCACAGTTGGGACTAGGATTGTCCCTCGGTTCGGCGGGCTTGCCGATCCTTCTCCCGCGTCCACACCTTGAATTGGACGCCATGTCGGAGTCGCCATCCGAATACTCCCGGCGTCTGCGCAACATTGCACCTGCGCCCCTCCGGCTCGCGTCGACTACGCCGCGCACATCTCTCCGCGCAATCGCGCAACCACACACACCTCTTACCAGCCCGAGGCGCCGCACCCTGCTGTCTTCTGTCTTCGTAGACGTCCCGCTCGACACCCAGCATCGGGACGTGTTCCAGTTCCACTTCTCGGTATCGCCACGATCTGACCGCAGGGCGTCCATGGCCTCAACACTGACCTCGCACTCTACTGCGCCTACGTCTCCCGACCATGGCCGCGACTTGGAGAACGCACACCCGAAGAGGGGCGCGAACCCTCCTACGTACATCGACGGTCTTTCCTCCCGACGGCATTCCTCTTGGGCCTCCGGGAGCCCTTTGTCTCCTCTAGCTGCCAAATACGGGCCCTCGGGACCTTCCAACTTAGGAAAGCTCTCATATACCCCAGGCACCCCTCGGACCCCTACGCGCAGGGAGAGCATTGGGCCCACTACTCCGTTCACCCCACGGCTTCCGACGGACACTCCGCCACCACGGCTACGCCGTACGGAGTGGGTTCCTTTGCCCGAGCTGGCAGACGAGGAGACGGCCTCTCCGGACCTCCAGGTGCTGTCTCCGCTCCGCGCAGACCTGAGGTTGGATCTTGGCGTCGAAGACCTGTCCTTGAGGGCTGAGAAGTGTTCCGAGACGATAGCGCGCGCATCGCTGGTACGCTTGTCCTACATTCTGACTGGGTCAGCGAGAGGTGCTAACAATGCTTAGTATCTCTGCTCATGTAGCCTTCTCCGCGAGCCCGACTCGATCGTCAACCTGTGCGAGAAGCTCAGGGCGACGTTTGCAGTCGTGCAACGAGCGCTAGATGGCACACCTTCCGAATTTACAGCTGACGACTCCGACGCGAAGCGCACCTGGTACGCGAAGCACTGGCAGATCGTCAGCTCACTGGACAGGTGAGTGTACCGCGTATCGTACCGCGTGCTTCGTGCTCAGTGACGTCGTACATCAGGAACCTCAACCTCTTCTACCTCCTGGCGCATCAGCTCGAGGAGCGCCCACCTCGTATCCACCGCCTCGCCCCGACCTTGGACAAGCTGAGCACGTATCAAGCCAAATTCGCTGACCTCGCGCGACGGATAGCCGTACGTTCTACCTCTCGCCGAATTCATGGCAGGCGACCGTCTCTGGGACACTCACATATCCCGCCC
>CCBP010000315.1:32486-81533 GCA_000765035.1 Trametes cinnabarina
AGGCCGCCGAAGACGATAGAATGGCCGATGACGAGGATTTTGGACGAAAGGATATGGGATGGCTCTGACGACGACAACGGACGGGACCGCTATGCCTCCTGATGACGCTGGGGATGTTTACGACCTCGCGACTCGAGGCATGCAAGCACCGCGTCCTCGTAGTCAATGATTTTGTTCGGTGTATCCATAGAAGCTAGTCTGTAGCCTATGAGTCGGGCCTATGAGCGCGTTTCTAAACTCACCAAGCCCCGCTATGCAGCGACAAGTGATCAATGAGCAACACGGCTTCAAAGGAACGTATGAGGATTCCACAAGACGCTGTCCCATTGCGCAGAGACGATCAACGAAGTTCATACCAAAACGGTGCATATATTGCCAAAAGAGTACGGGAGTGCTAATCCATCAGACATACGCCCGGCTCGCTGGCTCGTCGCTGCACACCTCCGAAGAGGCGCACCGCAGACAGAGCCAAACGTCCTCGCGACCGCCAAAAAGCGGCCATGTGCTCGGTTATACGAGCGGGCGCTGGTGTCATCGACTGGATTTGAAGGATGTGGCATGTGTAAACATGCGAGACTCGAGTTAGTACCTATAAAATAGATCCTAGCTGAGTATGTTCTGAGGAAACAGGGATGTTGGGTCGCGAAATTTTATACGGCGTCGAGTTTAGGGCAGGTTGGGATGTTTGGTCAATGCCAAGCGCCGGGTCCAGTGCACATCTGCAGCTGGCGACCCTTTCGACCCTCTTCAACCATTTTTCGAGCTCCTCTCAGATATGAAAAGCGGTCTTGATGGTTATGAGGCGCTATGGTTTTGTGATGGTTCATCTTCCTCAATTGGCACTCGTAGCATCCTCAATGGTTTGAAAGTGGCAACTTTGTCCGAGCGATCGCACCTGCAGTACGGTGACCTGCGCCCCCGTACTGTGTGAAAATCCTCACACCTGACCCGCAAGCTCACGACAGAATTCAAGTTACAGGTAACACAACTATGGTGGGACTTTCCACACAGTCGAAAGATGGTCTCGGGTCGCCATTGTCGGTGTTATCTTAGTAGGCACGCCACATGCCATCGCCTTTTGCACCTCGAATAACATCGTTTGGGACTCTCAATCCCTCGATTTATCCCTCTCTGTCTTCGAATGGCACAACTGGCGCGTTCTGGCCATAAATGCGTCAGAATGCCTCAGTACTGAGCTACCATCTCCTCGCTCTGCTTTAGCCTCTGCTGCCCACCCTCTCTTAACCGCGCAAAGAAACCTCACCGCTGAATGGCTGCCCACCCGCACCCGGCCATTTTTCAATCGACATCCTCGACGAGATCTTTCACCATTTGCGCATGCGACATGCGTCTTCTCGCGTGAATCGCGTCGCATTATCACGAGCCACCCGTGCATGCTCGACGTTCTACGGGCCTGCCGTCAAGTCTGTGTGGTGGGCACTCCCCGAAATAGGGCCTGCGCCGAGACTTCTGGGGTACTACTCTCCTCCTTGATGATCCGCACTCACCCCACAATGGGTCCTGCCAGAGACACTCCAACTTGGGTCTGCATCCTCAAGCTTCCGCATCTGCGCGAACTCTTTGCGGATGCAGGCTGCCTTCTCACTGACTCTGCAGTGTTGCAAGAGCGTGGTTCATCCCCCCTTCTCACTTGTCTCGGCCTCTCCGTCCGCCTCCGCAATCACATTCCCGAAAGTCTGGCTGGTCTTACCAGCGTCCGCTACCTTGTGCTCGAGCGTTCTGCCAATGTGGACGCAGAGCTCTTCCAAGCATTCAGGTGCCCAAGCCTTGTGTTCCTTGGGTTTGTGATCTATGGTGCCTGCACTGTTCGATCTGAAGAACACCATCAGCTCAACATCAAGCCAATCGTCGCAGCTCCGTCACTTGACCATCACAGTACCGGAGGATCGCCGACTGTCCATGACAGAGACTATGGGCGTCCAAGCGGTTATCGCTCCTCTACTCGAACCCGCCTCTTTGAAGACACTGTAGCTGCACTTCCCCGGGGATTCAGCGTCCACGGAGCTGGGGACTTGCAGATCGAGCTGCTTGCTCGTAGTTTGCCATATCTGCATTGGCTCGATCTCTTCGTTCACTGTGCGGACCGCCTCACGCCTCGCTGGCCTATCGCTGCCCCAACCTACACACCCTCCGTCTGCGCTCGGTCAGCTTCGCGAAATTGACGACGACCCGTCGCGCACTAGCCCCGTCTCTCCCGCGTAACAAGACGCTCAGGGTCCTCGAGATCTGGTCGGCGCAGGACGTGAAGGATCCGAAGACCTGTGCGGCGTTCCTCCGTCGACTGTTCCCGGCCCTGTCGCCGTCTTCGTCCAAGCGGTCGTGTCCTGGCCATTGTCAACTTTACGACGTCGCATGCACTCATGGCATGGGCACGATCTACGCAGCCGTCGAAGAGCCATCGCGTCAGCCGAGCACGCCTAGCAGAGTACTCCGCGACCGTAGGTAATTTGTCGACGGAGATATGACGGCAAGTAAAGGTAGGACGGAGGATGCGGATGTAGCTTTGTTGCACTTCCTAGTATTGATATTCATCACATGCTCACTTACGACCCTACATTGCACATCGAAGCCTTGTCGCCGTACAAGTATAACAACAGCGAGATGCTACTATACCCGTCCGATGTGGCCAGCACAGTCCCCGTGAGGCTCAATGCCGCTACTCTGCCACTAAGCGGGTATCGTTACGCGTCTTCCCTTTCTGCAACGACCTTCTAGAGTGTACCAATCCTTCTCTGCTGCGCGGACTACCAGGCACAAGTACAGTCAGACTCCGATGCGTGCGGGAGCAGTCGCAATAACATTAAACTTGCAGGCCAGTCGGAACTTGAACCATTTGCTGACCGACTCGGCTCAGGCTGGCTTCTATCATAGATCAGAGTCGACGCGCTTCGCAGGCTGTAAAATGGCAACGCGGACATGCCAGGCTTACGCTGTACCGGTTGCAGTCCATCATGAGGACTGTTGAGCAGCCGTCAACATCCTCTTCGTCTCTCGGGACCCTACTGGCAACAGCATGGATAACTGTATTTCTGGCACTCGTTCCCATAGCTAGTGGGGGTGAGATCTCGCCTCCAAAAGTCATTACACCGGACATGTCGCGCTTTGTGGAGGGCGTCCTTAACAACTCCACAATCCCTGGCTTGTCCATGGGAATAGTACGTTTGGACGACGAAAAGCATCCTGTTGTCGAGCTCGCTGCTTGGGGTCGCCGCACGGAAGAAGGTGACGGCAACGACC
This sequence comes from Trametes cinnabarina, assembly GCA_000765035.1. Taxonomy (NCBI): domain Eukaryota; kingdom Fungi; phylum Basidiomycota; class Agaricomycetes; order Polyporales; family Polyporaceae; genus Trametes; species Trametes cinnabarina. The sequence continues at coordinate 35,745 of CCBP010000315.1, forward strand.
TAGAGCCGGATGTGAGTCCACCTTTTGGCCTTTATATATCGTTTCTTCTCATGGCATTGACGGTGTCAGACACTCTTTGGGCTTGCCTCGTGTTCGAAGGCTTTCCTGGTCACGTCCATAGGCCTTCTCATGGATGACTATGCGCACGGACGGAATGTCACTCCTCTTCCGCCATCACTCGAGGTCTTCAACTGGGACACGAAGATGATCGAGTTGCTTCCGGAAGAGTGGGCACTTGGAGATGAATGGGCCAGCGTAAAAGCGAACCTGCGGGACGCCTTCGGGCACGTTTCCGGTTTGCCTAGGTCAGTGGCATTGGGATACAAACACGTCCGGTGCATCAACTGTTGGATAACCTAACGACATGAGTCTACCAGACACGATTCCTCGTACCGACCTGGAGATGCCACTGCCGACGTGGTGCTGAGAATGCGATACCTACCGGCTGCGTACGAGCTGCGCGAGAAGTGGTCATATAACAACCAGGTGCTTCGCAGTTTCGTACTCTGTGCATCGCCTGGTCTGGAACAGTCTGCTAACGAAGCTTCCCACTCGCAGATGTACATGGTGGGCGCCCGTATCATCGAGAGATACGCAAACGTCACCACCGGGTCTTTCGTCACTGCGCGTATCTTTGATCCACTCAACATGACCTCTTCATCGTACTCACCATCCGAAGCTGCGGGATCAGGGCGTTTGACTCAATCATGGACCCCGAACGGGGTTAGGCGGACTCCATATTGGTTTTCCGACGACGTGAACGATCTCTTCGCCGGGCCAGGCGGGGCTATCTCCAGTGCAGAAGACATGGTAAGCGAAGGTCCTGGCCGCTAAACCGAAGCAATGATGATCCTCACAGTTGGATTGGACAGACCAAGTGGCTGGCGAGTCTCCTTAACGGCGGAGTTGATCCAAGGACGAACAGGACGATCGTTCCTGCCTCAGTTCTCGCGAACATGACCACCGCGCGTGCCATTCAAAACGGATTACCTTCATTGGATACCTCCATCATCGGCTACGGAATGGGCTGGTTTCGAATGACCTACAAAGATCGCGACGTCAGTCCGGACTTCTACCTCGCCGTTGGGGTAATGATACTGACAACCTTCGTGGGCAGGTAGTCTGGCACGGTGGTGCTTTGCCTGGCTTTTCGCTACTGGTAGGGTTCTTACCTGGGGATAACCTCGGAGCTGTGATCTTAGCAAACATGGACGGCAAGGCGGACGACGTTATGTCGATCCTGTACCGCGTCATTGACGAGGCTTTCGATCTGCCTGCGGGCATCGGACCGAGTGATAGGTCAGTCTGCAGCTGCTTGCTATAGGTGGCAAGCTTTGTTCATGTTCTCGACTCGTTCGATAGCGCTGTCAATCAAACGCCGCTTCTCCTAACAAATATGGCAGGAAGCGCGGAGGAAGATGCAGCCCCTCTCCCACTTTCCCTGGAAGCCTACGCAGGTGCCTACACCAATGCGGCATATGGCAATATCTCCTTCTGCACGCCGGACAGCACATCCACATACTGCGCTCAAGTTGTCGAGCAATTCCGCCTCGTCGAGTCAGCCTCCGGAGAGCATCTTCCAGACGCACGCCTGTATGCAGCCTGGCCTCGTGTGTGGTCGACGCACGTCCGCCTCACCCATGCGAGCGCGAATGCCTTCAAACTCTTGCTGCCAGGGCTGTTTCCCCATGGATATGGCCTCAATAAGACCGCTTTCGAGTACCATGATCCGGTGAACTCTGTAGGCAGGGTAGAATTCTTGGTTGAGGATCGAGCGGTGCGTGGCTTCGCGTTGATCAATGACGAGGACGCAGCAGCGGCGAGAGCGGCAAGAACGAATGGGACGCTCACGGAGGTTGGAGACGCGTGGTTTGACAAATTGTAGCGTGGTCTCCCGTGCCTAGTATTGATGCGCTGAAGGGGGGCAGCGGTTGGATCCTGATACTTGCAGAGTTTCCTCAAGATCCGACGAGACGCATCCTGATGTAACAAACGAGTGTGGTGATGACGCAGCCTTCCAAATAATATCTTACAGCGTACTCGGCCATCCAAAATTACACTGCGTGCGCTCCGTACTGTCTCTTCACGTACCACCGCGTCTGCTGTGCACCGTCCATGAGGTCTACGGTTGTACATCAGCACCGATGACGGCAACCCGTGTGAAGACTACATTTGCTCACCAATGGGCGACGTAAAGTTGTGCACGAACGGATGCACGCTGCTTGTCCTCTGATCATGCGCCTGCAGCGCGCGTTCCGTCAAGTTCGTCGGCACACTTGGCGCGACGCCCCCTGGTATGACGATGCCAGATGCGACGCGTCGGTTCGGCGAGAACACTGGATGCGGACTTGGCATCGGGACATCCAGCCCAGGGTTCTTCAGGATATGGTCGCTCGCGAGCGGAGGATACTCGCGCAGCGGCGAGTGGGCGTCTGAGTTGGTGTACATCGCTGACGGGGGCCGCTTTTGCGAATTTGGCGAAGTGCAAGAGTCCCGGTCGGTGAGGTCAGAGTCGCGGCGTACGTGACGCGACTGTCGAGAGACTCGGGACATGGATTTCTCGCGGGTTGCGTGGCGCGACTGCAGTTCAGTCTCCACTGAGCGAGGGAAGAAAATCTGAAAACAGAGCATCAGCAGCGGTACACTTGGGTTTGGAGGATAACAAAGGAGAGGTACTAACAACGAGCGTGATTGCGGAAGATATCATGCATCCTAGTGCCGCCAGGCTGGTGAGTAGCTCTGTCCAAAACCTGGACGCGGTCAGCTGCAGTGTAGAGTAGCTGGAGAGAGAAGGCTCACAATGACTCGTTGATATGTTGATGTGGTCTGATGCCATCGACCGCGAGTATCAGGAGCGGTATCACAAAAATCAGTCGGAATACCACCCGTACGCACTGATCCAGATGTTAATATCCCGTGCATCGTTTAAGAACATTTTACACTCACGTTCAGTTCGTGGAACGTGGTAAGCCTAACAATGGTCCGTGTGTCCACGCAATTGTCCTTCTGCAGAATAGTTAGCCTATGTCTTCCGAGCCTGTGAGCAAGTAGTGGAAGGCTGACTGACCAAGCCGCGGAGGAAGGAAGGGAAGGACCACCTGGGACAGCTCATCAGTGATCACTGTCGACGGGGAGGCGATAGAATGGACGCCTACAAGATTGGAAGGAACCAGAGTGTCAAAGACAGGCTCCCTAGACTGCCGGCCAGGAACGTGAATGCTTCGCACTTGATCACAGATAATGTCAGCATGTCCGATATGTTATATCATGCAAGGACACCGAGCATACCTTGATGGGATCTGAACGAGTGAAAATGGTCACTAGGGGCATGTATGTGACCGCGACCACCGAGCCGACGACCCAAGTCTTGAAGTACAAGCTACGGAACCAGTCCTGCTGCACAGAACCAGCATTGACCAGAAAGAGCCAGAAGCACAGTTCTGATAGCGCATCAGTATCGACACCACCGATTTCAAAAAAGGCCTTTGATTCACCTTCCAAGTGTGTGACCCTGAGTGGACGATTTGGTTTCCAGCAAGTGCGAACGGACAGTCGAGAGATGCTACGTACATTTCGAATGCCCAAGCTATCGTGAAGAGCAGATAGAGGGGGAAGATTGAGCTCTTGTGCGACTGCGACCACAGCTGCCAAGGCTTCGGCACAACTGGAGAACGCGTCAAAGAGCGGATAAACAACGGTACTTTGATACTTACTGCCATACCCAGGAAGGAGAATAAGCCCCTCCTCATACTTGATCACCGCGAAGGCTACTGAGTACGCTATGATGCATGGTATGCTTGTGAGGTACGTGTACTGTGAGGGAAGGGAAGCATGAGGTACACCCAACGGCGAGGATTGGTACGGCGGCAATGGCAAGGAAACACGGTACATACAGTCATAAGGCGCTTGAATGCTCCGCTGTACGGGCCATTGTTCCACCTGCGAAGAATTGTAAGACGCTTGCATGGATGCAAGTTCCAACGGTACACACTTCAGACACTTGAAACGGTCAAACTTCCAAAGGTGGAATAGTAAGAACGCGCCGAGCTAGGATGCGGTCAGCACGGCTATGACGCCCGTAATCTGCAATCCAGACGCACCAAAGTGGATAGTATTGACCAGACCAGATAGGTTTCAGGCGATGTATGCGACATCTTGCCTCGGAAGGTGAGCTTCCAAACGAGTATGGCCGCGATCTATGGGAAGCATGTTGCAGTGAGCGAATCTGTCGAGATAGAAAAGCGGGAGGGCAAACGGGGATCCTTGAACGTGCTGCCAGTGATGTGGCGCAGATGTACAGACAACAGATTCTGGCGTTGCCGCCGCCACAAATTTTGGGAAGCATATGTGCACCATAGACTTGACCTTGGCTCGGGAGTGCACCCATGACCCTCCACGGCCTCCTCGACCCTCGGAACCGCAAACATCAAATTCCCCTCGACATATCATGGGGATTTTCAAACTTCGTTGCGATACCACAGTCACCAGTCCGGATGGAGCGTAAGAGAAAAGGCTCACCTTATCTTCGATTGCCTCGGGCTGGCGTAGAAGTATTAGATCTGAGAAAGGTCGGACTCTTGGACGTCTGCCGTGGTGCAGGAGAGCTCGCGAGATGGTGTATGTCGAGGGCAGCTGGGGTGAAGCATGGGGCAGAAGGGTAATATGCCCGAGAAAATGCAAGTCCATCGTCGTAAACTTGACACACCACATGGTCCGCATCAGGTCCATCAGCGGATGACGCTCGAACGTGGACTCCGAGGAATCCATCATCCCGCAAGCTGTCAGGCCGACAGAGTTCAGTACCGCCCTGGCCGCCTTCTCGCGCGGTGCTGGAACTCTGTCCGCACGGCCTGGTCAGAGGAAGCTCGTTTCCATATGTGCCGGAGATGCAGGCTGCCATTCACAACCGCCTTTCTGAGCTACTGTAGCCCATCTCAAGTCCGGCGTTCCTTTCGCTTTGACAGGGGCCATGTTTGATGTCGGCTGATCCCTTGCAGAGACCGGCGCTGCTGATTTGTGGGGTAGTCATCTGGGAATCACCGCTGCACTGTTCAAAACTATTGATCGTAGAAGATTGGCGAAGGGGTTTTGAGCACTCAGGATCGACGAGATCATACCTGAAATACTACAAAGTCACATGTGTACTAGCCACACTCTCGACTCCCCTCTTCTCTGAACCTCTGTTGGTGGTCCTGCAGAGCAAAAGGCTGACGACTGCTGTCAATCACCATGAATCCCTGCGTATTGATGAATTATATACTCTGAGTTACCAACAGCGAAACAGCAGGTCTGTCAACGGCTTTAGAATGGGCACATGAAGAGACGTGTGGACAGAAGAACGGAGGCGTGCATATGTTACCAGAGATCGCAGCCTCCAGGATGAGGTATATAGTTGTCCTTGTACGTGTCATGAGAACGGCAGCTGAATAGCTTTCACATTCAGACATCAGAGAACGGGCCTGACAGGTCTGCTTCGCAAAGATAGATACGAAGCCGGTCATTGAATGACTGCTTTCTCGTATCTTTTAGGCAATGCCGCACGAGGACCGCTGCGGTCTACTCACCGAAACATGGAGACGTCATGTCGAGCGAGAGGGCCCGGCCCGCCGCAGCGTAGTCATGGACATCTTCCACAACTGTGGATGCACGGATATAAACACGGCCAGGAAACATTGAATGGCCTATGTGAACAAACCACGCTTCTATGTGACTCACATACCGGGGAAAGAGCCTGGGAGAAACCTGCGGGATGGCGATGTCCGAAGAGGACGTGGTCGCACTCGGATCCCAATATTGATATTTTCGTGACCAGAAACGTACAGCGACAGAGTTGCCGCTACATCATCAAAGTCCAGCTGTGTCAGCCTCGCACAGAACGATGAACAAAACTCACTCACCTCTGCTATGATGTCTGCTTGTCGTCGCTTGCAGTACTTGAGGGTGTTTGCCCTAGCGTCATCCTCGCAACCTGCCCCTCCGCATCCTCGATCTCAACCTCTACATTTTCCAGCCCTTCCGCCGGATGGAGCTCCTCCTCTCCCTTCGTTTTTTCGTCAAGGTTCATCACTTCTACGAACCACTTCGCACCCTCTTCCCATCGCACCGTCTCCGCCTCGCCCAGAGGCGAGCGTCCGGCCTCGTTCTTGATGTCAATGAGGTCTACTCCCGGACCCCCCTGGAACTGCACGAGTTTCTGCGCCACGACCAAATGGCTGTTAAGCGCGGCCCAGTGCAAGGGCGTCGATCCGGCGTTGTTGCGAGCGGCCAGCAGCGATGCGGGAAGCAGGGGCAAGAGGAAGTCTAACGCATCTGTTGCACGCCTTGCGCATATCAGCCTGCCGCCCTGTTGCTGTGTGAAATGTGAGTGTGTGCAGATGCGACGCTACCTGTGTGTCCGTTTCCAGCGACCATGTGCAGCACCGTGTTCCCGTTGTCATCTCGAGCGGTTGCGAGAGGATCTGGGCCAAATTTATCGACGAACTGCTGTATGTCTTCAACGTCTCCGTATCGACACGAGAGAAGCAGCTCTTCTACGTCTTCTGGGGTTGGTAGAGCGATAGACATAGCGGCGGTGGTAAGAAGAGAAAGATGCAAAACGGGAATGAAAGCCAGTGCAACGGCGCGAAAGATCACATCGCTCGGTAATTCTCATCTTATCTTATCTGGGATAATAACAGAACGATCTCAGTAAGTAATCGTTGAGGGCGGCCATCAATGATGACATTGGCGGTGCTGAATACAATGTACTATGCCATCACCCGCTTCCTAATAGTGGGCTACCGATCCGGAAGGGGGAGGTCATATGCATATTGTAGTAGTTGTAACCACCTGTCGATAATTACAACTACTATCAAACAATTCCATTTTCCAGCACTCATGTGGCATCCTATTTTCGTGGGGTGGGGGGAGACGGGGTTCCACCAAGGTGATCACGTCCCTGCCGGGAGGGAGGATCCGCGATTCTGCGATTCCTGGCCATTCCACTGTGGGCGTAACGGAAAGCCCGACAAGCTTCCCGCCATGTGGAACCCCGCTCGAGCGCGAGGTGACGAGACCGACTCGCCCCCAAAGCGCTAAGGGAGTGGTGGGTGGGTCAAAAACACAAGCTGGAAGGCGGGGAGGTGGAGGAAGAGAGCGAAGTCCTGAGCGCCTAGCCGCTGGACTTGCTCTCTTCCTCTTTCGTCCTCCCACTTAGGAAGCATTCGATGGGACAAGGCGAGGAACGAGCCTTGGTCCATCTCCACTCTGAGTCCTGGAGTGTGTCCCTGCCCGTTAGGCAAGATTGAGTGGTGGCATCGCATCCTGTCCTCAGCTATGTCCGTCCTACAGGGACAGTAGCAAGTACTTCTGCGTTACTTACGTATCACTGCTGCAGAGGCAGCTTCTCCATGATATCCTGTCTGTGTGTCAAGTTATACCATGGAGTTCAGAAGCTTCCGAGATCATCCCCAGAGGACATCTTTGCAACACTTTCCCCTGAGGAGCCCAACTGGATAGCGCGACAGGAATTACTGGAGACCTATGAGTACATGTTGCGCCCCCGCTACCGTCACAAGCCCGGCTGGGTACCGCCTTGGACAGGGAAACCGGACAGTGTTGCACTCAGAGCCGAAGACGCGTACAGCCTTCCTGTATGTCGTGTTCGCGTACCTTGTAGGCTTGAGCTCACTCCATCCTGCAGTTTCGAATGAACGTCGTAGATGCCAGACGCATCTCAGACGGTGCTCTCGTGTATATCAAAAATCGGAGAGCGACTCCCAAGAGCTGAAGATATTGTGATAATCCTCGTCGGAGGGTTTGCGGCGTGATCCCACAAACCACTGTGTGCCTCTTTTGGACGTCCTACACGATCCTCTACGATCCTGCTGAGCCCAAAGCCGCTTACATGGTCACATGTCTTGGTCCTCACGACTTGTTTTCTTTGGTAGTGCACAAGGTTGCCTTCGATATCGATCACGTTGTGAGATCTGGAGCGGAAGTTAGAGGTCGACTGCGATAAGGATACCAGCCAGTGCGAACATATGCTTGCAAGACGTCGGAGTCGCAGTGTTACAGAATCCGAGGACCGCGTTCGGAGCATCATAGCCTATTCCTCCGCATCCTACGCTGAGTACAATGCAGCAGGGCAATCGAGGTACACATCCAGTGGTGACCATGTGAGCACCTCACTCTTCGTCCTCTTCTTCATCATCGTCGTCATCTTCGTCTTCTGACACCTCGAGACCTGCCTCGCGCATGCGTTCCTTGTCCCTCCTGCGTTTGTTATTGAGTTCGTCAAGGAGAACAAGCAGGTCCTCTTGTTCCTTCTCGACATCTCGTCGTTTCTCCTCTGCTTCTGAGAGCTGTTGAGTCAACGTAGTGACTTGCGCCCGGAGATCTGCGACCTTGTGGGCCCATCAGTATCAGCGGGCAGATGGGGCGTGGGAAGGTGGACGTACTTCGTCGTTAGGTTCACTAAGAGATTTGATCTGTTGCTGGAGTTTCTCGATCTCACTGGCTTGATTGCGGATGACATCTTTAAGAGAGGCAATTAGCATCGCGCTCTCAGCGCCATGTCCTACGTTCGATGGTCAGCAACACACGCAGATTCTGCAAGGTGCAATGAACGCAGACCAGCAGCGGCCGAAAGGGAATTGGGATCGGCTGCGATGCCCTTTTGTATGGTATCTGTGCGGTGCGGTAAGTAAGGCAATACAATCCGCTGGAATCAGCACTCACAATAGTTCGACTTCCAGAAATCCACAAATGGCCAGTCGAACCAGATCTCACCCTCCTCTATCTCAGGCTTGGGGGCACCAGCCGAGGGGGGACCCTGGTGCGACTGATGGTGCGTCGCCGGCGCGCTGGGGTATGTCAGTACGAAGTTGTCAGGGCCAATAGCCTTGAAGCGGTCGTCGTCACGGAGACGGGCGATTCGACCTTGAAGCATATCGATGCCCAGGCGCGTCAAGATGGGATGGATAGTCGCGCTGTTGGACAGGATGAGAAGTCCAGACACCGGCGGGAGGAAGTAGGTGAATGCATACCGCGTTACTTCGCCAGGTTCCCGGTTGAACTCATAGCAAACACCGAGGAGGAACGCGCAGAGCCCAGGTATCACTGCATCTTCTTCTGCAGTCTGGTTGATAGGCTCTACCAGCTGCATCGTACTTATCATCAGGCAAAGGTCATATCTCGAGAGTTAGTGTAGTAACTCACCACGCCCAGAGCACCCGCTTCCAGGAATTCCCTCACAGCGACAGGGTCTTCCCATAGCCACTGGATGAGCAAGCAAAGGTACCCCACACAAAGCCTATCCCATTCCCGAGCCTCGCGATCAGGGAGGTCGGCTCGCCCGCGCGCCAGGAACGCTAAGGACAGGTGTTCGCTCAAGATCTGCAGCAAAGTCTGTGGTGCATCTGCATCCTCGCCATCATCTTCGGGTGCTGGGGGTGCACCGTCATCAGCGGGGACGAAGTACGAAGAAGCACTCGTACTCGCGCCTGGCTGAGGAATGATTGAGCGTGCAAGGGTCTTAGCGCGAGGGGAAAAACGGAGGAGGTGGGCGAAGAGAAGAGTTGAAAAGTGCGTGGAGGTGACGGCGGGTATGTTGAGTGGGGAAATAGGAACAGTTGCGAGGGAGTAGAGTAGAGGCGTCACAGGCGCTTCAGAGCCTGAGATGGAACGGTGAGCTTTGTGCGCATGAACAGAGAGTGAAGCATGGGGGCGAACCAGGTTGTGCGACCATTGCTTGCACAATAGCTTCGGATATTTCTTCCTTCTGAACAAAGTTCTATACAAGGATACCGTAAACACAACCTCAAGCTGTTCTCCAATGGCATGCTAAGTACCTGGAAGACCGCAACGGCGGCAGCTCGTAGATCCATGCCGTCCTTGGTTCTCCGTTCGCCGTCGAGCATGCCATTGTACTCGCCGTGCAACACCAGTTCCACTAGTGCATCCAATGCGGATGTAGGTTGGAGGCGATCCCATTCCTCGCCGTTTGTGTCTGGCACAGGCATGTAAGGCGTCACTACCAATTCGGCCAGTGGTAGGGGCGACAGATTAGATGGAATGAGGCGCAGTGCCTTGGGCGTGTCAAACATGGACGGGCAGGTGAGAAACGGTACGCGACATACCTGGGCTTTGATACTAGTAGGGAAGTTGGAGGTGATTCCTATTTCTACTAAACACCGTGCGCAGGCGATTGAGAGAACATCTGGAGGCTGGGTTTTGTCCGTCAACGAGATGCACGGCGTAGACGGCTTGACAACTCACGCCAGCATGCCGAGCCAAAAGACCGATGATTCCGACCACAATAGACACATTGGTCCGCTTTTGTGGGACATCCCACAACTGCAGAAGAAATTGATGGGGTGCAGGCGTATCGAATGGTAGAGATGGTGGAAAGCCGATCAAGGACAGGAGGACAGGAGGCAGAGACGAGCCGCGGAAGTAGCTCTATAGGTTCATCGATTCATGAGCAACGCAGGGCGGAGAAGGACAAGCTCGTCAGGGCTGATGACACTCAGGACATGACGGCAATCCGTACTTGGTTGGACTGGTTGAAGCGGAGAAGGCCATCAATGCAAGCGAGCGCGTCTTGTACAACGACACCGCCTTCGACTCCCTGTTCGCCGACGACTATGTTGAAGAGCTTCTCAAACGCGCCCTCAAATGCCATGATCTTCTGAATCTCGGGACTTTGTGAAATTAAAGACTGAATGGTAAATATGGCCTCTAGAAGTGATATCAGCCTTGCGAACGAGAGGTACGAACGTGAACACGATATATGCGGGTCTTGACCGCGAGAAGGAGCACGCACCATTCCGAATAATCTCCCGCTTATCCTCTAAAAGTGCAATCAAACTGGTAACCCCGACGGGTGCCTTTAGGAAGTACGCTTGTACGAGATGCCTGCGGTTCTGCAACAGAATCGAGAGGAACTGCAATGCGGCATATCGCGTGTAGAACGAGTGATCGCCCATCAAGTTGAACAGTTTCTGTGCGACTTTCTCGTCCGCTAACACGGCGTCGGTATGTTGGTAGCCGAGCTCTCGCGCAGCTGCAGGAGCATTCTCGTCGACCTCGCATAGGATGTTCAAGGTCTCCAGGACCGCCTTCCCAATGTCCGCATCGACTTCTGCGTCGTTCTGCAGAACATCCAAGAGTCCATGTAGAGCACGTTCACCAACCTCAGCTTTCCAGTCGCGGGCGAGACCTTTCAAAGCAAGCACGGCAGCACGCCGGTCAGCGAGAAGAGTAGACGGAGATAGACGATCAGCAAGTCTAGCAATAGTATCGGTAGCGGACTGCGGTTGACCTGCAGGCCCGCGGAGTGCGACATTGATCTGCGAGAAGAATTCCATGAGATGCAGTCGACGTCGTCGACAATGTCGAGGGCCTAGTCGTCTTCGACGCGCGCCGCGACGATGAGCACCTTGACGCACTCGTAGAAGCCACGTGGCGTGGGCGGCCCTTTCCGGACCGGTGTGGGCGTTTGTGGGTGCTATCTCAGTCCGCGCTTTTGCGGACGGCAGGCTTCAGTTTCAGAGAGGCTTGCTTGCTTTTGCTTCCGCTAGTAGCGCCCCCGCCGTCTTACCCCCACGGCTCCAAGATTCCTCAGGTTCAATCACGCATGAATATTGTCACTGTGAACTCCTTGTGAGACACTCATTTAACGGTGGTTTTACTCTCGTAAGATCGAGCCTGAGTTCTCCAGGCTGTAGGAGCCTCAGGCTAGTCCCAATGCGCACTCGGATCAAGGAAGCCGAAAAGAGCCTCTGCAGCCTGACAGCGTCTCTGCTGGTGATTCAGGCTTTCGGGCTATTATTCAACCGAGGTGCTGTGCGAGGTTACAAACAATACTGGATGACTTTCCGTAAGCCTCTAAATCTAGAGTTGGAGACTCTAGATGTAAGCGCTCGCCGAAAGAGGCAGGTCTGCTGAGATCCGATGACAGATTCCAAGTCCGCAACTCAAAGCGCCCGAGCAGAGCGTCTAAATCTAGAGGAGAGGGTCGACCCCCCCTTCTAGATCTAGAGTCAGTTCTAGATGCATAGAAAAGGAAGTGGAGGCCTGCAAAACAGGCAGGTGGCTCCACCTCCCATCATAAAATTTCCTTTTGTGCTCCGGAAACGAGGTCCTCAGATGCTGACAAAGCAGCTGAAGTGGTGGACGAAGACGGGCGCTTGACGTTGAATCTCCGACACAAAGTTTCCCTCGGAACTCCGGTTTAGAGTCCACCTCTAGATTTAGAGGCTTACGGAAAGTCATCCACTGTCCTGCAATGTAGGCTCCCATTCCCAACAGAGCACGTCGAATCGACTTCAATCATTTCGGGGAGCGGTGGAGTCGTGGGACGTGTGCCATTACCGCCGAAACCAAGGCGGCTGAAGATCGAAGAGCCACCTTGACGGTTGTTGTGCGGTCGGTGCATCGAAAGAAGGCTGTCCAAACCCCGATCGTCCAGCTTGAACATGTTGTGATGATCCTCGACTCTCTGCTGCTGCCGGCTCCGAGAACTTCGCGATGCGACTGTGCTGAGCAGTCGTGCGTTGAGTAACCACGTGTCATGACGGAATCGTATGTGGGTGATCTGGGGGTCGTCGGCTGGGAAACGCAAACGTCCAAGGCGACTGCTTCGCGAGATCGTCGATCTCACATGAGATGTGGCGGGATTCACTGCTGATCGTCATCGAAGACCAGGCCGCCAATTCGGCTTAGAGGCGAGCACAACGTTCTCCGTCCGCCACGTCTTCTCGATCCGATCGAGCGATCGAGCAAGTCGCGGCAATGTTGTCACCTACATCGGTAACCGCCGGCACGAATCCGAGGTGGAAGCGCGGATGGAGCTCGGGACTCAACAAGCGTCCCACATAGATGGGCTGCCAAAGTTCATCACGCGAGGTAAGAACAAGCCCATTGTGATAGCTCATCAGCGAAATGAATGCTGGATGCCAAAAGTGTGTAATTCATGGGCCTGGGGGTTTCTCGGGACGTGACATTTGCTCGGGACCAGTGTCGCGGTATACGTTCATTGGAATCGCTCCGCAGACGCCTGTAACTTTCTATGTTGAGAAAGAAAACGTTAGGAGATGGGCCATGCTTGTTGCATTGAAGCTACATACAAATCTTCCCGCAGGAATGCAATCAAGCACTGTTATACTACGCCACAAAGGCGATGACGGCTCGGGGCTCTTCTGTCTCACCTTGCGATGTTAGTGATTGACAGTTGGACCGAGACTTACAGTATCGTTCGTACGGAAAAAAAGCAAGGGATGAATGGGTATCGGATCATCGTCCAGAGCAGATCTCTCTGAGTAATGATTAGTAGGTACTCCACCAACTGCGACCTAGGAGGGGCCTAATATCTGGCCTGGAAGAGCCTTCTTGGAGTGTACGTTATCGACCTCGCATTCAAACGTTCACGCAAGGCCTTTCGAGCGGCATGCATACCATGTATCATAGCAATTACATGTCAACTGGTACCAGAAATCGCAGTACGCAGTCATAGGACGGTGTTTGGGCCAAGAACGAAGGTCGTGTATGGACGGTGATCGGCAAAACCGTGTTTGGAGGGTGGAGTGCACGTTCAGCGAAGGCAGTGACAAAGCGGTCTAGACGATTTGGGATCATATTGAAGCGGTTTCCATGTGGGTCAGATGCTACAGGCAGCGCGTACGCCGAAATGAAACGATACATGGCATGTTACAAGATATCAGAGCGGGACACTGTAGGACGAAGTATGAGTAAGCCAAGAAAAACCTCCAAGTCCATAGAGTCCGAGTCCGAGTCCAAATTCGAGCACAAACATTCCGATGCACAGCACCTCAGAAACGCGCGGTCAGAACGCGAGACCTGTCTTGCCCGCCAGCCACTCGTCCCACAGCGCGGTCCGAGCGGCACCATCGCCCATGATCTTCGCGAATTGAACGACCCGCCACACATCTCGGAAGTCGCTCGCGAGCCCAAGACTGATCCGGACCACCCCCAGTTCACGGCCCATCTCTTGCTCGAACGCGTGAAGCGTCGCATTACAGGGCAGCGCGGCCATCGCATCCCGCAGTCCGAGAAGGGCCGCCGCGCCACCAGGATTGCACATGCATCCAGTGCGGAGCGATATATTGTGGCGCGACGCGGCGTACTCGACGAATGAGTTTGGAATCATCTGGCCAGAGGGCTGTCAAGGACGTCAGCAATTGGGGATCAGATCGCGCCCAAGGAGCGGACTCGGGCTTACGGAAAGGAATAGCAGGGCTACAACCGAACCGGTGTCGGATTGCTCTCCGACGGACCTGACAATCTTGTTCGGTCGACGAGAAAGGATCTGCACAACAGGTGTGCCTGTAGTGTCATGTCTGAGCTCTGACAGAGACGTGATGAGGTGGCGCGTAAGTGAAGAGAGTCGGAGGGGGAGGAATGGAAGGTAGGCGGATAGGAAGCGCAGGCCGTCGGTAATCGCGGGTAAGTTCAGGTAGTTGATAGTGCCGTCCTGAAGCGGATGGGGATGAGCACACGGCATACGGCTTCGAGACTAGAGGCGCAGTGGCGTATGCGAAGAGGCTTACCTCGAACCGTTCGTAAAGCTCCGCAGTCAGGGTCACAATAGACCCAGGAGCCTGTACGACATCGACCGTTCCGCCGGCGAACCATGGACGCTCGAGTCGAGCTAAAAACGACTCTTTTACGACTAGTGCGCCGACGCCGGTCGGGAAACCGAACATTTTGTAGAAACTAATCGCCATCGCGTCCACCGGAGTCTCGCTCAGGTTTATCACAGATGTAGGGGCAAGCGCTGCGGCGTCGAGTAGCGTGTAATAGCCCTGAGCCGCCGCGAACTCGATCATCGAGAGAGGGTTTTTGGAATTCGAGATGTTCGACTGGCCGGTCATGGCGAAAAGGCATGGAGGCGCGCTTTCTCCGCGCGGGCGGTGGCGGGACAGCACTGCCTATAGAGAGATGAGCTCCTTCTTAATGAACATGTGTGATTCTCCGGTCTGCAAACGCACCTTGGCCTCCGCCGCATCAAAGCCACCGACGTCCGTAGAGTCGATGTAGGAGATTGCCGCGCCGCGCCGCTTCGCGAACTGGCGGATGCCGTGCACGCTGTTGTGAGAATCGGCGCCGAGCACGTAGGCGCTGCCAACGCCAAAAGGGAAAGACTCCCCGATGAGTTTGAGGGCGCCAGTGGCGTTGGCGGTGAAGACGACGGTGTAGCCTGGTGGCGCTCGGAAGAATGACAATACAGCCTGCCGAGCCTCCATCGCACATGCTGCGGACAACTGGGACCTGTTAGAGAAGCCGCGTCAGCCTCGTTGGCGTTAAATGAATCGTGAGAGTCGAAGGAACAAATGATGAAAACAGACACCGCAGCGCTCGGTGCCGACAGGTGCCAAATCCGGAGAGTTCGGACCTGAGGTCGCCTCGCACGAAACACCTCAGGCCGCATGAATATCTCCCCGCTCAGAAGCCATCCATAAAGAGATGTGAAGTTGGAACGCACGTGTTCGATACAGAATGTGTGTTTCCAAGGATGCTGCGTTGCAGGAATACGTTGTGTACTCGTATGAGGCTTTCCGGGTATAGGGAGCCCCCCATGTAGTCGACGTAGGTCTCCCCGTTGCGATCCAATCTTGCGAAATCGCAGCGCCGAAGGGCGTCCAAAGTCCAGGTCAGGGCATACTGGGGGTGCTCTTTGAGAAAGGCTTTGTAGGCGTCTGCAGCGGCGTCTTCGATGATGTCCGGGGTGGTAGAGATAGCGTAAAGCGGGGGAGGGTCGAAGCTGCGTTTCTCATCACGATCGCTGAATGAGTGGTCTTCGCGGAAGGGATATTCACGATAGCTAGGCAGAGATGCAGCATAGGGAGCAGATGTGCACCCGAGTGTGAGAGCAGAGAAGGCAGATGAGCGCTTCCGGTGAATGACCGGCACGGTCGGTACGTGGTGCGAGTCCAAGGCGGTAGAGGGCGAGCGCGAGTGAGAGTTACCCATAGCAAGAAGTCAACCAGAGGGTGTCGCCAAAGAAAAAAGTGGTCGGTTTGTGAGCTGCCCGAGACCCAGGTTGAGCTACCCCCGCAGACCACCAGCTTTTATATGTTTTGACACCAGAGGCCTAGGTAAGCAGTTCCCAGAACCACAGAGTTGCAAAGTCCCAGTTCGAGAAGATAAATTAACCCGCGCTCATCAAGAAATACGGGGCCCCTTGTTGCAGAATTCAGGCTGTGCGAGTAGAGAGATGGCGGTAAGTGTCAAGATCCATAAGCGGCAATACCCGGTTCCCGACTGAATCTGGCACATTATTCGCGGACGCGCGGAACCAAAGAATTCATCGAGACAGTCTCTTCCATTTTGTCACAGAACCCTCGGATCGACGCTGTGCTCGGAATCCAACCACTGCACTGACGCTGGAGATCGCATTATTCGCCCGACGGCATGAACTGGAACAATCGCCCCGCTTCCCGCTAATCTTTGTGAAGCGGACCGACCAGTCTTCCCCCGCATCACCGCCTAATCCTGACTTGACGGTAGGAATGGCAGCTAGACTGAAGGCGGATCTGACATCGTGCACAACGCCCTGCGGTCAGCGCGTGGCACGTGCGAGGAAACAACGCGGACTGTTGCACCGTGACGGCGACCTTGGCTGTACCTCCGCGCGCGCACGCTCCAACCGCGCGGATAGCTGCAGTGATGCAATCTCTCGGGAAAATCTCGATAAACATAGGGCACACGACCCACCAGTGCTGCGCAACCGCAGAGGCGACATGCGAGAAGAAACTAGGAAGGGGCGCATATACGGCAGCAGCGTGCGCGAACCCATCTGGCGCCAGACTCCACACCCAAGGCAAGAAGCCGTCAGGAGTTACAGCATGCCAGGGACAGCATCGAAACGAACGACCGAGCCGGTCCCATGTCGGTCAATACACGGTGCTCGGACCCGCATCCTTTGTGATCAGGGAAGTGCTGTTGACGGTCGGTTCGTACCTTGCATGAACAGCTGCGCGCGAGCCATGCGAAGTGTGCAACCATGCGGTTGTCCAAGCGTCGAAGACGAGCACCACAGCCGAAGAGGCCCAGAACGTACGCTCTTGTTGGAGGTGCCCGCTTCTATGCACGTCTGGGAGCACAGCGTCGCGACATTGTAGTGTACGTACGGCCAATTACGACAACCGGCGGCTGTAGACGCACAGCTCAATTCGGCGAGAGCATTGCGCCGCCGGCCATTGTCTTGTCTCTTCTCCCCTTCGCGCAGGCTCCGATGTGCGTTGAAGCTGCAAAGGCGAATTCAGGACTGCTTTCTGCGACGGACGTTCAGGTCAGAGCTTCCCACACCGCGTTTGTCATCACGCGATCGATGGGAACGCCTAGCGCATGAGTGGTAATCGGAAGCCGCGGACTGGAAGAGGGAGCAGGGGAAGCGTCGATGGCGCAAGACGTGGAGCGCGGCCTCTTCTCGCTGCGGGAAGCTGTTCCACACCTAGAGCTACTGATTGAACGACTGAGAATAGCCCGAGAGGGTGCCGGACTAGTGTCTTCGCGATCCAGAGTGGCTCGCGGAGCGATCGAACAAGGATGAACCAAACCCAGCATCGCATATGAGCGGGAGAAACTTTTGATTTCTTTAACCAGACGGAATCTGAATCGGACTTCGCTGACAAACATAGAGACGGAAGAACAAGCTGGTCGTTTACGCTGAGAAGCTCAGTAGGAAAGCCAACCTGGACTTTGGCAGCAACATCAAAGAGGAAGCCCGAGAAGCGCGCGCCCCTTGACTTGCGTGCAGGCGCGTGAGACGAGGAAGACAAAGGGACAGTCATCTGAGCGCAGACCAAACTGTTGCCCAAGAGATAGTCGTCAGGGACAAGAGGCTACAGTCGTCTGTAGCGGAGATCGTACAGATGCCCCTTAGTGTTACAAAGACAAGCACGGCCGACTCCAGCTGTGATGCGCTTCAGAATAGAGTCGAATAACCTAGGCTATCACCGACCATGCCAAGGGTTGCAGGTACACGCTTGCTTGAGGATCAGTAGATGATGGGTGATACTTCACACGGAGATGACATAAATCGGTGGCCAGGTACTCACTTGACAAGACAGACACAGCAAAGAGAACGGTCCCGCGTGCTGTGATGAAGTTTAGAGAAGATGGAGAGAGTCGAACATCAAGAAGCTCATGATTGTGATCTCAAACAACCTCCAAATCCCACAAGACTGGTAGTTGTGAGCATCGCTGCGGGTCAGACCAGGAAGTGAGAGAAGAACACCAAAATAAGAGGATACATGGCGTATCACATATTCCATCACAACGAGCGACATCGCTAGAGCGCGTACCTCGTGCTACCTTGCACAATGATCCTGGAGGGATCAATGCCGCAGCTCAAAGACAAGCAGATAACCCGCCACATAGCAAAGTTCCGTCCGAGGAAGCATGTGCAGACGCGGATACGACCAACAACCATTGCTGACATGTTCTCGTTGCCATGGGGCTGTAGGGAAACTCCGAAACGTACCTCACGAACGCTCAGGATGCGTACCAAAGGCACAAGGAACAAGTAATACTTGAGTTGCACCGGCATAGCGGGCCATCCTTCCCTCATGCAATTCAGCATCCACACTGTTTCCGCCCAGGAGAGATCGACTCACGAGAGATGTCCCAAAAAGTCGCGTCTTATGCTGGTCCGGTTTGTATGTTACTGACCGCTATCCCTACGCCAAGAAAAGCCAGCGTATCACCGACCTCTCAGAAGGCCCTACACGAATCCGTTACTGATACAAGTTCTGGGTGACGACCGAATTCTTCGACTTGAATGTAGGCCGCTGTCGGCTCTGACTCCTCTAGGTCTTGTGCGATGACGATGGGCACTGCGACCGAAAGATCATTAGAAAGGAATTCCGCTGTGAACGCTGCGTTCACGATGTCAGTTTGAGTACGAAGTTCGAGAGATTAGAAATGCCAGCCTGAACAATCCCTTTGGTCTTACCTTGCCTACCATACAATATATGTAAGGCCATGGTCGATGTATCATGTGGCGACTATGTACGTGGCGGCAAGTACTTAGCTGTAGATTCATGCGGTCCGGACCGAGGACGCGATCGGTGAACAATTTCCATTTCGGGAGTGGCCACGCGACAGAAGACGACAAACCGAGGCCCCGAGGATTCTGTCAGCCTGATTTTATTCATCCGCTCTCTGAATCTCTCAACTTCCACTATATGCATGATCCGTGCCCAGAGATTTGGCGAGGGTAAGTATCTGAGCTGATCGTACTGATCGTGCAGCAGCAGCAGAGTCAGCACTTGACCCACTCGTCCTGCCCGACTCGGAGGTACCAACCGTATGTACGTACCACGACTCCAGATTGCCCTCTGGCATTGCCTCGCCGGACTTGAATTTTGCGCTATGCGACGTACCTATTCGAGAAGGGTTAAGACCTCACTGAAACTCGGACACATAGAACAAACCACAATCAGCTTTGAGCAAAACCGGTATGGGTAGTACCTCTCTAGCACCGCACCGATCCTCAAAGGCATGATACATACAGGACTGGGCACCACCCCATGTGCCGCGAAGGCTTCTATGCGCTCTGCCGAACTATCGTAGAGCGTTCACGACCCACCTGCGTTGCACGAGATCAGGGAACCCAGTAGGTTGGCCGCATATGGCCGCCGCACCTGCGTACCAATGGCGGAAGCGCCTCTAGCTGTGAATAGCAGGAGTCTTAGTAGGGCCACAGGCCTGCTGTCCGCGAAGGTCAGCTTGTGGGTATCAAACTAACTCTCCGGTTTTTGCTCTAGTCTATATCAGCAGTCGGTGCGTGCACCACGATCTCTGCGCAATCACCGTTCAATTATCGAGCTCAATAGTCGAACCCAGTACCAGCGCCGGACTACTCGAGTAGTAGCAGTGGGCTGTCAAGCTCTGCCTGAGCAAGCTCCATCAGAACGCTTAGCCTCTCAAGCTCTGCCTGAGCAAGCTCCATCAGAACGGTTAGCCTCTGGAGACCTCGCCACTGCTGCTCGCCTTGAGTACTTGAGTGTTCAGCAACAGAAGTGGACTCTCTGAGGGGTTGCTTCAATCAGGAAGAACCCCGTGATATTCATTCAGAGCTTGTTCTCAGGCATGAATACAGTGGGGTATCATCGCGGACTGACGTACGTAAAACTCTTTCGATCTGAGCCAAGTGGTTGGAATCCCGCCGCGAAGGGCCTAGAGCGTGGTTGTTTATAAGGCGACCTAGTAGAGCAACTTACAGTACTGTACATTGATTGTCCTCCGGGCCACCGTGAAAACGGTCAGCTAACCGGTCCATGAGATACAAAAATCCGTTAAATCGGTTGAGGAATTCTCGCTACATGGGCGTCCAAGCGCCACCTCAACTATCACCGCGTGGTACCGTGCTGTGCTCTAGTGCAAGAAAGGGTCGAAGGGATGAAGGGCATTATGCATAGATGTCCTAGCAGTAAGTGGGGTTCCATGCCGTGTTCGTTAACAATCGCATGGAGGATCGCCGCCCTCCGCAATCCATAGACTGCATGCAGCCATAGTTAGTAGTGCAGACGACTTCAAGAGAATATTAGTGTACAATCATCCTGTTCAAGTTTGCATGATTTCATGTGATGCATCATGAAGTTTCAGCGTGCTACAAACCGGTAGACCACGGCCAACAAAACATGCCCAGATTTAGAGGTCTAAACCCCACTTACAGCCCACATCTCACTCATCCGAGAGGAGTAGGTTACTGTCAATGTCCTCCGTAATCGCTTCAGGCTGTGGTGGGTTTACCGCAAAGGACGGACTGAGTACTTCACACTTGCTGCACTCTCATAGGCGCCCACTGGCACGTGGTCATGCAGACCCCGAGTTGCACGGGCGCTAACGCGCTCGACTTTGTGGCAAACGTGCACCTGGTCCTCTGGGATACCACTGTTGTGCCGCTTTCCCCTCTTCGTGCTCGTCTCTCTGGGTTTCTAGTTCTCGTTTATACTCTGTTTTTGAAATGTCCACAGCGCATAGGCCGACATGGGACCCCGCTCAGGCGAAGGACGTGAAGGGTGGCTCGCGCCAATTCTCAGTGCGCGACATGGCGGCGCACACGAAGCTGAAGTTTCGGTATGGACAATCAGTGCAACAATCGATGTATCACAAGAGCTAATGTATTGCTTGGACTGCAGGCAACCAGGACAGACCTCGACCGACGAAGTGAAGAAGAGGGACTTGCGCGCCGAACTGCTCGCAGCCGAGGCCGAGGCTCGTGAGCGGAAGCGCAAGGCGGAGGGCAAGCCTCCATTGGCCTTGGAGAACGGAAGCGCACAAGGGGCGAGAGAGGGACAGGACGAAGAGTCGAACAAGCGGCGAAAGCTGCTGCAGGAGGCGCTGGAGCTGGACAAGGACGATGACGAGGATGAGAAGAGCGAGAAGGCCGAGAACGAGGGTGGAGAAGAAGACGACGACGAGTGCGTGTTGTTCCCTTTTTGATGCGCGCTTCATCGCGTTTCTAGGCTTGACTGACCGCGGGTATGTTTGCGGTCGTGCAGGGACGACGAGGACGACGAGGAAGATGATACCGCAGAGCTGCTGCGCGAGCTGGAGAAAATCAAGCGGGAGCGAGCAGAGGAGAAGGAGCGGCAGGAGCGGGAACAGTCCGCGTCCGCGCAGGCGGAGCGCGAGGCCGAGATTGCGACCGCGAACCCGTTGTTGAACCTTGCTGCTGCGCTGGGCCAGTCGCCAAATGGTGTGAACACCACAAAACCTGGCACTTTTGCGGTGAAGCGGCGGTGGGACGACGGTGCGTTTCTCTGTTTCCAGGCCCGCAAAGAAGGGATGGCGACTGACGCTTTGCACGGACAGACCTCATCTTCAAGAACCAGGCTGTCAACCTCCGGGACAAGGACAAGGAGCCTCAGTTTGTGAACGACCTGTTGCGGACGGAGTTCCACAAGTGCGTGTCCATGCGTTCATACGTTCCACTTGACTTTGGAATGCTCACGGAACGATCGCAGAAAGTTCATGGCGAAGTTCATCAAGGTATGGTCCTCTGTTCTCAATCTCGGAGTTTCGCTGACCTCTGTGTTCCATAGTGACCGTTTGCTTCTTGTACTATTACTGTACTATCGTTTATTGCAGATACTTTAGGACATGCTGCGACTGTCTTTATGAGAGTCGCGACACATCCTGTGAGTCCGTCGTATCAAATGCTACGCGCTGACAGGGGATGCATGCCTTTTCGGACGATCATTGAAAGCGCAGTGCTCATGCTGTTCGATGTGAGAGCGGTGCAATCATCTCTACGTACGCCCGAGTCCACTTTGCGGTTACCGCTTCTCCACCCCTTGCGTCTCCGAATTGCGAGGCTGGTCAATAAGCACTGCTTTCGCTGCTTCTACATAATTGAAGCCCAATGACAGCGAGACGGTCGCCCTTGAAGCCCGTGGTGATGCCATGCACTTGCTTGATCCCTCCGTCTCATTATGCGAATTTGTATACTTGCTTGACTCGCGTATGGTGTGACTGCCAGTTCGTGAAGTGATGAGCAACAGCCTTGGACTAATAGCGTCGAGAGTCGTCGAGTAAATATAATCATCAGACGCCCGTGGCCTTCACGCGTTGCCGCCGGCAATAAGTTACACGACTTGCAGCGTTATAACAGCTTGCCCCTTACCTGCTGCTTCGTGGTCGTGGTCGTCGTCTTCATCGCTTTCATACTCTTTCAACCGGTGGAATAGTCGTCAAGAGCACGATGGTCGACATTCTCTTGGTTGGAGCTACAGGTCAGCAGACTATGATTGTATCTTCCCCACCCGACTGATCCCGGTCACAGGCTTCACCGGTCGCCTCATTACCCGATATCTCCACAATCATTCACAACGTTCCTCGTTCAGCTTAGGACTCGGCGTGCGCTCAAAGGCCAAGGGAGAACAGCTCAAACGATCGCTAGGCCTCGATGATTCTGTACAGGTCATCCAGCTCGACGTGTCCAGCTACGAGACCGTCGAACCGGCCGTGAGGGATGCCAAGGTTGTCATCAACGCAGCCGGTCCGTTCTGGAAACATGGGCCGAACGTAGTCAGGTGAGCGTCGCTGGCTTGTCGCGCACACAACCTCATACTGAATGCCGGAGGAAGGGCCTGTGCGGTCCACGGCAAACGCTATGTGGACATCACGGGCGAGCCGCACTTCGTGCGCAAGATTATCGACTTGTGAGTTCTCGTCGCCGTCGTTCTGCTCGCTCCATGCGTGTCGCTCATCCGCAAACAAGGTACGACTACTTGGCTATGAAGACGGGAGCCATCATCGTACCAGCCTGTGGGATGGATTCCATTCCGGGGGACATCACCGTCTACCTTTCAAACCGAACGCTCAAGCAGAAACTGGGTCCTGAAACAGAGCTAGGCCTTTCGGAGACGTTCTACACCCTGCGTGTCGCCCCGTCCGGTGGCTCTTTCGCAACGCTCATGAGCAGGTTCGAGGAGGTCCCGCCAACCAAGGTGAAGGAGGCCAATAGCGACTATGCCCTCAGTCCCAGTAAGTCTTCCCGGCATGCATATATACCCTATACTCAACTTCTCTACTTTTGGCTAGTCCGTGGCGCCCCTAGTCCCCGTTTCAGGCTCGCAACACGCGTGCCGTTCAGGACTCCGGCAAAGTATGGCGCCACATACATTATGGAGAATGCAGACCGAGCTATCGTCCAGCGTACCTTCGGCCTCAACCAGCTCGCGCTTTCCGCCGAACATGTGTTCTTCGGTCGGAAAGAGGCGGAAGAGAAGCAGCAGCAGCTTCGTACTCTGTCGTATGGGCCGCAGTTTCGCTATGCGGAGTATCGCGTTCCTGGCAAGGGCACCTTCCTCACTGCGGTGATCGCGAGCACGCTCATGGGCCTCGTGTTCTCGCTGCTCCAATTCTCACCGGTGAGCTTTGGTCGCTACTGATGTACTTCGCGGTTGCTTCTTACACGCACTGCGGCAGGTCCGGTGGCTCTTCAAGAACCTTGCACCAAAACCTGGAGAAGGACCCAGTGAGGAGTAAGTCATGGGCCAGCTTGTCAGCCACACCTATTGATGCCCATCGCGCCTGGGTTCAGGGCCATGGAGAAAGGCTTCATGGTGGCTACCAATTACACCGCTACGGCCGCGGAGCCCGCAACATGGGCAAAATCGGTATTCCGCGGACAGGGTGACCCTGGTTACGTCTTGACCTCTAGTAAGCCCTCATTCCTCTGGTTTGACTGCGTACATCCTTCTGACTTCACCACACTCGTCAAGTCATGGTCTCGGAGTGCGCATTGGCGCTGCTGTTGGATGACGACAAGCTCCCGGTCACGGCACGGCCAGGGGGTGTTCTCACGCCTGCCACGGCTTTCGGCGACGTGATCATCTCGCGGCTGCAGGCTTCGGGGAGGATGCAGTTCGAAAGTGAGATCATAGCGGGGCCGGAGGAGAGCAAGAAACTCCGATGATGCTCTGCTGCTCTCTGTCTCTTGGGTAGCACAACGGACTGGATATGGCTGTATGACTTATACACGGTGATTGTGATACAGTGAGTGGCTCGTTGCTTCTGCGCCACAGTGAGAGACGCAGCGACTTATGCCTTCTGTTCTTTTGGACTCCGCGGCAGCGTCTCTGGCGTCGCGGAAGTCGAGTTCTGACTCCATAGATCAGCTATTCACACTCTCTGAGCCCGCTTGGCTGGTACGGACAGTCACAAGTTTCGCAGAAACACGCATTGCACGAGAGTGCGCATGGCGGTGTTCTTTTTACCCTACCACGGTCTCTCGAGACTTCCAACTGTCGGCTGCAACCCTCCGCTTCCGTCGGTTACTGAACGTGTTCCTCGAGAGGCACGGCGCTTTGGTGCCCCCCTCGTACTCCCGACCTCTTGCGGTAGCATCGCCCTTGGACACGTGCAGGGTTCGGGCGCCCGTCGTCACCGTTTGTTTGGATCATGGGTGGTCACGCATAGTGCGACAAGAACCAATGGCTTACATGGGGAAGGCACGGGAGTGTTTGGACACTCGAACTTCGAGCACGCTCTATAATAGCATATGACAGCGTCCACTCATCCTGCTTTTCTTTCTCACTGTCAGTGAGACGTCGAAGGAAACATCCGGTTCAGATCTTGAGCTTGACCTTTCAGAGCTGTTCTGATCTGTCAAGTTCAACAACACATCAGGATGATGATCAGCGTATGCACTAGTGCTGGTTTTGGTACGTTTCCGGTCTCCTTCATATGTAGTCGGTCGACTTATGCTCTGCATATCTCAGGGTATGACGTTCTGATTCCAAGTTGCAGCTTGGCAAGGCTCGACGCGGGTCTCTCGCTCATCATCTCAACGCTGCGTCCTTGCTCGCTTTAAGCGGCCGATGCAGACGGTGCACAACGGACTCTGTCGAATCATGCACGAATTGCTGACCGATCAAATTGGTGCAGCTCGGCACCCGTTGCCTGCTATTACTAGTATAAGTTGTGACCCGCAGGTATGATGTGCGCGAGGAAGCTAGACACTCACATAGTGTCCCTGGTGCCGCCGCTAACTGAATGGATCCACGACGCGCATTGGCGCCTGGTTCGGGTTGGGAACAGGCGCGGAACATGCTAGGAACTGGATTCCTGGCACATGTCTGGTTACCAGGCTGATTCAGGTCCGGAAGTCTATCTATAAACTTTGTTACCTGGTAAGTATCCGGGTTATAATGTCGCTTTGTTCAATCGTGTCGAAGTTGCAAGGCTGTCTACTACGCTGGTTCCGGTCCAGGGCTAGGAATCCAGTTCAGGCGCTATTCCTAGCCTGTTCCCAACCAGAGCCGCACACCGATGCGCGTCGTGGGAGGTGAGCAATGCAAGAACAATGATCTTCAGAAACGACGTGACCATATGCTGACACGATTCAAGAACGCTCAGGCTTCCCGAGGTTCACCGGAGACGCGCCCGTCTCAAATCACTGCGACAACCAATGCTCAACACAGGTCCTCGCAAGTCTCACATCTCATCAAGATCAACAAGCCATATCGATGCCGGACATAAAGATCCACGTCCCTCCGCGTCCATGACCGTCCCGCAGCGGTGGGATGCCAAAAGATTTTAGGGTTCATATACGTGATGTTTTCGACATGCTGCAATCGTATAATGACCATTGGTTTGCAGATGACTGTTGCGAAGTACGCGCATTCCCTATCTAGCCTATGTCGCTCGATCGCTGATATGTCCCAGGTAGCGCGGACAGGGACGATTCTGTAGCATCCCCGTTTCACACAACCCTAGATGGGACAACATGACTTTAGTGCCGACGCAAGACACTATTCAAAGCGGTGCAGCCGTTAAGATCCTACCTCGTGAGTCAAGCGTGCATGATTCCCGGGCCGCATTTCATATTATCCAACGCGCTGTGAACTAAGAAACCTCCCCCCCTCCCCCCCTCCCCCCTCCCCGGCCACAGATATCGACTCCTCCTGCATTGACGCTTTCCTTTACCTAGATTTCTACAGGTGCAACCACCGCAGACTAAATGCCGGATATACTTGTAGTCGGGGCAACTGGTGAGTCATTCTATAGCTCGCGGTTACGGATTTGATTCATCCAATCGCAGGCTTCACCGGCCGTCTCATCACACGGTACCTGCTTGATCACCCGCAACGTACTTCCTACACCCTAGGAATCGGTGTTCGATCCAAGTCCAAGGGAAAAGCCTTGAAGAAGGCTCTGAGCCTCGACGACAGTGTAAACATCGTCCTGCTCGATATCACACGATATGACGAGGTCGAAGCAGCGGTGAAGAACACAAACCTTGTCATCAATGCCGTGGGCCCCTTTTGGAATTCGGGAGAAGCGATCGTTCAGTAGGGGACATGACCTGCGTGAACTACATCTGATGCTGACATCCATGGAAGAGCTTGCGTACACCATGGAAAGAAGTATGTTGACATTACCGGGGAGGCGCTTTTCATACGAGAGCTGATTGACAGGTCAGTACCGGCTTGATCTCGTATCGCGGGACCTCATACTTTGTACAGATATGATGAGCTTGCCACTAAGACCTCAGCCATCATTGTACCTGCCTGTGGATTTGATTGCGTTCCCGCTGACTTGGCGGTCTACCTATCAAACCAAACGCTGAAGAGGGCGCTCGGCCCCTACACCGACCTCGGGCTCTCACAAACATTCTATTCCGTGAACTTCGAGTTCTCTGGTGGTTCCCGAGCGACCCTCATGAGCATGTACGAAGACGCTCCACGGGACAAGTTTCGAGAATCATATCAAGATTATGCCCTCAGTCCCGGTATGTCTTGGGCTCACTGTGGATTTACCCCCTCCGTACCGTAGGATATCAAATAACCGTTGGCCACCAGTACGTGGCTTTCGCAGCCCCTGCCTGCATCTTCCGAGACCAGTCCCTCTGCACTCGCCGCCCATCTTCGCCGCACCGTACGTCATGGCCGGAATCGATCGGGCAGTGGTGCAGCGCACGTTCGGACTCAACCAGCTCAAGTTCAGTACTGCGCGCATGCTGCAGGGAGAGAAGTCAGGCAGGGAACAAGAACAACTTCTTCGTCCGCTGACATATGGCTCTCAATTCCGTTATGGAGAGTTCCTGTTTACCGGTTCTGGCGGTTATTACCGTGCCTTGCTCCACTCCGTATTCATGATTCTGACCTTGATCTTGTTGCGTTTGCCTGCGGCGAGCGATCTGAATCTTGACTCTCTTTTAGCTGCGTTCTTGTGTTGATGACTTTCATCGTTGCAGTTCCGATGGCTCCTGAAGAAGTTTGATCCTAAACCTGGCCAGGGACCATCCAAAGAGTGGGTGAACATACTCGTCGTTGAGTATGGAGTCCGCTGAGGTTGCCTCTTGAACGGGCAGGAAGATGGAGAGAGGTTCTTTCACAGCGACTAACTTTACCGCCACATACAAGGAGCCCCACGTTTATGCGAAGACAGTGGTGCATGGCCAAGGCGATCCCGCATATCTTCTGACCGCCTGTACGCCATATCCTTGCCTCCCAACTGCTGGCCGACTCATAGCTTCTTGTTCGTCTGCAGTGATGGTAGCCGAATGTGGCTTGGGATTGCTACTTGACGATGCTTCGTTGCCTATCACCGCGCGAAGCGGTGGCATCCTCACACCTGCTACAGCACTCGGTGACGTCATCATACAGAGGTTGCAGGCAACAGGGAAGATGCAGTTCGAGTCCGAAATTGTGAGCGGCGGTGAGGAGGATCAGAAGAGCCGCTACAGCCGTTAGGGATGATGCAGTGAGTACTGTTTTGCGCTAGACACGACTTCAGATCGAGTCTTGAGCTTGAACCCCCGTTAACACTCTATCAACCCAGGCTACCACAATGTCCCCCCATTCATTAGATTGATCTACAGTGATACTTTTCAAACCTTTCAGATCTGAACACGTCGGACGCGGAACGAGCAGACGCGGTAGAATGTCGGAGAAATTTCGGACATTCGCCCAACGCCTTTAGGCGGTGCTGAAGTGCTGAAGCGCTGAAGGCGGACGGTTGCCCACGAGAGGCACCGGTGACCGAGGCACCTACCACCAGTAATACACCACTGATGTACTCACTGTGTTCTCATTGACCGCAGCGTTGTCACAGGGTGTATCCACACTACCCCGTGGTTAGCAGAGGCTGCGCCCCAAATGAATCGAAGCGAAGACCCTCGACAATACCGATGGTAGATCAACGCTTAGCCGGTCAGCTGCGTAGACACCATGGCTGCTCCGCGTGCCAAAGTGCCACAATCCGAGAGAAGTAGGTGATTTAAGGAAGACCGCTGGATCTGTTATCGCGACAACTGCACACCACGCACTGGTGTATTCTCCTCGCACAGTCATGTCTCGACTTCCCCGTGCTACTATGCAAACCCGAGCACCTGCACATCTTTCGCATTTCGTTTCCAAGACTACGCCTGCACGCGGCGCATGGTTCCACACACATGCAATTTCTCAGAGTACAT
Organism: Trametes cinnabarina; assembly: GCA_000765035.1. Taxonomy (NCBI): domain Eukaryota; kingdom Fungi; phylum Basidiomycota; class Agaricomycetes; order Polyporales; family Polyporaceae; genus Trametes; species Trametes cinnabarina. The sequence goes on from CCBP010000315.1 coordinate 64,681, forward strand.
CCAGTCGCAGGATCACAAAGAAGGAGGGCACCGTCATGGAGTTCTTCGAGAACCTCATCTCTGAAGAGCCTCCGTTTCCTCCTCGTTTCGCTGATCTCAAGAGGAGAATTTGCAAAGACCCAGACGCTCTGACGCGAAGCTGGAGAGGCGTACTTGCAGAGTTGGGTGATGCCACGAAAGAGATCGAGCTGCGTGGTTCCGAGGTGAGCTTCTCTTAAAGTGCCCGGCCTAACGTGTAATGACAATTCTGGTACAGATGATACTCCAAGTTCCATACCAAGATATTCAGAATGGGCTATCAGATGAACAGTTGCAAATATTGACAAAGACGGGTGTCATAGTGATCAAAGGAGGCGTGCCGAGAGAGGTCAGCGGAAATGGTTTGATTCACTTCAATCTCATTCTTACCAGTGGTGGACAGGAGGCGCTGTCGTGGAAACACTCATTGAACGAATATATTACCAACAACCGCGAGAAGGTCACAGGTACGCACCTGCATATATACCAGAATGCCTTGCGCCAATCACGGACTTTACATTCAGGTTCTCCCCCACCACCCAATGAAATCGTCTTCTACGAGCTATACAACAGCAAGGCCCAAATTCTTGCCCGAACACATCCGGCATTGATCTCAACTCAAAAATATCTGCTCTCCCTATGGCATGCATCTGATCCTCACTCGTGCGTCAGCGTCCGTACCCCGGTGTCATACTTTGACCGGATTCGTATCCGTCCTCCGGGGCCAAGCGTGTTTACGCTAGGTCCACACGTCGACGGAGGGAGCATCGAGCGTTGGGAAGATTCCGCCTTTCGTGCATGCTTCCAAACCATTCTCGACGGGGACGACGGCTGGCGTGGACATGATTCTTTCGACATCTCACCCCGGCTAGACGCAAATCAGGACTTATACAACGCGCCGTGAGTTGGAACACTGCGAATCTACTTGTGCTACCTGACAACTATCTCACTCTAGGAACCAATGCTCGATATTCCGCCCGTGGCAAGGATGGACGGCGCTATCCAACACCGGACCCGGAGAGGGCACACTCCGTGTTCTACCCATGCTATCCCTCGCCACAGCGTACATGATTCTGCGTCCATTCTTCCGCCTTCGACCAGATCTGCGCCGCCGCATCACCAAACCCTCCGACATTCCGTTGGACGCTGACGCTTGGGTCATAGACCTGGACGACCCTACCTTCCCAGGCAGCGTACCGGGTAAGACCCAGGCTGTGACTCCCGAGACCCATCCCCATCTGCGGATCGAGCGATCTATGTTATCCATCCCTCGGGTTGAGCCCGGAGATCAGGTATATTGTAAGTTCCACAGGCATGAATGCACTTTGGCGTCGCCGCACTGAGCACTGTTGTCTCTGTAGGGCATACGGACGTCATCCATGCTGTAGAGCGCGACCACAATGGTGCAGAAGATTCTTCTGTGATATACATTCCCGCCGTGCCTCTCACAGAACGGAAGTAAGCCGCGTTTATAAGAGAGGTCTCCTCGTGAAGTGATTCTCTGACCGCTCCGCAGTGCAGCATACATACGCGATCAGCGAGCTACATTCATGCAAGGAGTCCCAGCTCCGTATGTGACGCAGTTCTAAACCTCCCTTGAGACTCACTCACGTTCCATATCCTGCAGAGATTTTCCAAACGGGGAGGGTGAATCGCGTTTTGAGGGCCGCGGAGGCCTCGAAGACATACACGACCTGGATGGCCGTCGTATGCTCGGCTTCGAGGCGTTCAACTTCGAGGCTGACATAGGCCCAGGAGAACGACAAACTATTGCCGCCGCCAACGAAACTCTGGGCTTCTGAGCAAGGCGGTATGTATGATGACAATGTGGCCCAGCGATTCACATGTTTTGTGAAATAGTGTCTAGAGATTACTGTACAACAATTTGACTGACTTCAGAACTATCATGCTCGTATCACACATCCTCTGGCAGCTTCACGGTTCGTCTCTTCTCCCATACGCACATGGGAGTCGTAGCTTCCATTCCGGCTTCCCTAGCTCCGGTTTGGGTACCTTATCTAGAGGGTTTGCGTGTTTTTGCTTCTCGTATGCTTCCATACGAGCCGCCCAGCTATCCGGCGCAGGTTCTGTCTGCTCTTCACTTTCGGAAGTCTTCTTCCATATCTCTTCTATCGCTTGCTTCAGCTCCGCAGCAAAGCTGTGAAGTTCTTGCTGCAGTGAAGCTGCTTCTGCGCGATGTTCGTCCGTGAACTGAAGCAAATGAGGAAGGAGGCTGGCGCTGTCGGCTAACGAACACGAGCCTTGTCAGCGCTTACGACGCAAAGGCAGAATTACTGGCTTGAACGAACCTTGCGTAACATTGAAGCGAGTCACAAGTTTCGCGACCGACTTCAGCAGGTACTCTTCTTCGTCTACCGTGCCCTTCCGGCCCGAGCCAACCTTTCGCTCTAGCTTCCTTTTCGAGCGCGAGCTTCGCCTACGCAATGACCGTCAACCATTTCGAACGCATGGTAGCACCTGGCAAATACTCACTTTGACGTTGTCTTTGAAACAGCAGACGGGGCAACCGTATAGCGAGTGAACATCGTAGGTGCCATAGAGATGTCAGTCATGACATCGACATTATGCAGCTCGCTATCCTCGACGCCGTAGAACGCCTCTGCAGAACACGTGAGCCCGAGCACAAAGGAACGAAGACGGAAACGTACCGGGTTCCTCCACCTTGCGCACTCGCAACTCACAAAGTCTCTGCACCTGCTTCCGGAGCTGTTCGCGCATCTCGCTGAGGTCCTCAGCGATGCGGGCGCGGCATTCAAGAGCGCCAGGATGTATAATTTCTTCCAAAAGCTCCGGGCGCTGGTGGAGCACAATCTGCACGGTGTTTAGCCCCAAAGTCAGTGGAGATCAGAGAGATTGACATACAACGCGTCGTGCTTCAGAGAAGTGGCTGCCTTCTACAAGTGCAATAACGGCCTCCCGCACGTCCTTGGCATAGTCAAGCAGAACGACAGACGCTTCAGACGTCCTCTTCTTTGATACCAGCTCCTCTGCATAAAGAATGAGCCAAGACATTCGCCGATGATAAGCGTTCGTGACGTACCGGCGATACGATACGCAGTGTCCCTCAATTTGTCAGCAGGAACTCCTTGTTGGTTGGCCAACTCGAACAACTCTTGCCACTCTAGAGCCTTTTCGTGAGCAATCATGGCCTTTTCGGGCCTGTTCGCTTGCCGGAATACTATGACGTGCGTGAGAAGAGCGTTCGACACACGGAGCAATGACACAGACCGAAGGCAGCCTCCCGGAAGTCACGACGTTCGAAAAGCCAGTCACCGTAGACGTTGAGAACCGCCTGGAAGCGATATAAGCCTCGACATATCGACACTCGCGGAACCGGGCTCTCACAGGCTCTCACCTCGTACTTGTCCGTTCCACGCCATATTGAGAGAGCGTGTTCGTATAGCTGATGTTTCTCCACATATGCCATCGCCTCATCGAACCTCTCTGGACCTATGCACCGACATCATCAACGACACTCCAGTTTGGTAGCATGGGCCACTGACCGGCAAGGCTGAGGTTCGTCAAAGCCTTTTCGTACCTCCGCAAATTGTCGTCGATACGGAAGCGCTGGTAGTAGTGATCCAATGCACGCAGTTCTCGAAGGAAAGGCAGATATTCCCTCGGATCCTGAGGGACCTCAGCCATGTCAACGACGCCGAGTTGGAGGAGTGCGAACCTTTTGCGCGTGTTGCGCGACCATCAAGACCAACGAGAAGTCGTACATGCCCAGGGCGGTGTCGAAAAGTTTTTCGGCATCAACCAGGAAGATAATGTACTTTACGGCGTCTTCGACAAGGTCTGGCTCAGACTCTGAAGGCGCACGTCAGCCGAACAACACTTACGAGATTGCTTACGGACATACCCTTCAAGCGCAAAAGCAACGCAAGCCCCGCTTCGTGGTCGGGCGGCCTCTTGACGACATGAGCGGTCAAAATCGAGTTGACGTATTTCTTGAGGTCCTTGCGCTCCAGTTCCGCGCGGATCTCGTCACATATCCGTGCCACTAGATCGGCAGGGAGATGCCCTTGGCTAGAACGTCTATGAGCGACTCAATACAACGTGCAGAGTAGCCCACACTTACCCTAGGCTGGTTAGGAAGAGGTTGATGTAGTCGACGTCGGATACCTGCTCAAGGAAGGAGGGGATGCCCTTGATGAATGCCTCCTGATTATGCTCCACGAAGACGTTCAGGTCGATGCGGTGCTTTCGACAAGCAGTGAATGCCTTGCCGTAGTTGCCGCTGAACGATATGTTGGGTTCTGCGACAAAGATACATGACTTGCACCCACCTATCGATGTCTTGCCTGACGATCTCCATGACCATCGGTCGCGGGTTGATCGTCTCCAAGTTGCCTCTCGGCATCTGCAGCACTAAGCTCATCGTGCTCGGCACCGCCGTCACAATCCTTGACCCGCGCTCGACCCGCCGTGTCTCAAACTCGGGCAGCGGCGCTTCCAGCGTTTTCAAGACCGCCGCCAGCATTCTCAAGGGTGCGAAGTGCGCCCCATGCGCGGTGGTCGTGTAGACGAGGAACGTCGGCGTCAGAGTGAACGAGTTGGTGTTCGCGGCGAGCGTACGCACGGCCTCGCCGTTGGTGACGTGCAGCTTGCTGCTGTGGGAGAGCCCGATGTAGAGCGATGTCGTCTCTACGTCATCTACGCCGACGACGACAGCGTGAGCGGTCCAGAAGCAAAACTCGGGGAAATGAGCCACATGGCTTGCGCTTTTGGTCTCCTCGTTGACTAGGTGAGTGTCAGTGTTGAAGACATCTACACAGGGGCTGGTAGGACTGACCTTCATAGATTTCGCCCTTTGGCGCCTCCCATAGTAGGTTCTTCGAAAGCAAGAGCCTCCCGTTGTGCGCAGGCAGCCCAACCTCGGATGCGCTACCGCCCTGCTCCCCGATGCTGACTACAAAGACGATATCGCTCGCATCGCTCGTAATCTCCGTAGCCAGCACAGCAACTCGCGGATCGCTTTCCGATGCCGTCGAGCTGAAAATGGCCTGGCGATAGCTCCTAGAGCCGCCCGCCCCGTTCAAACGCCCCGCCCACAACAGCACAGGATCGACAACTTTCCCGCGGCCTGGGCCTAGGCGGGTCTTCAGATCGTACACCTGCATCACGCCGTGTTCCCAGAGCACCGCGAGCAGGTCACGCGTGAACGCGAACGCGGCGTGTACCGGGACGGGCGTGCGTTTGAGCTGAGCGAGCTGCAGTTCGGGTGGGAGTTGGAGGGAGAGGGTGTGAGAGGCCATAGGCGGAGGAACATTTTGGCTCCGGAAGGGCGTAAGGAGGATGTCGGCTGTGAGATTTTGGTCAGTTTTGTCTGAACGTTTATTGCAGACACCTGATATGTATTTACTGCCGTCGATCACCGCGACTGAGCCGGAGTCGTCTGGAGGCTGGCTGGGAGACACGAAGGTATCCCATGCGTACGTCTGTTGGATGATTTCCGCTGTGGATGCCGGGTGAGAATGAGAGATCGCAGATATTTCGGAGCGACGCACAAGACGTAGTCAAGATGAGACGCAGGGCATCCTCAGGGTGCCATTTTACGGAGGTGAACCGTCCGGGAGTGCCGTTTTCCCCGGAAGGTGCGGCTATCTCTTGCTTTAGATACCTACATGAGGTCGCTCAACATGACGTTCGCGCATCTGGGTGTATGTAGGAACGCACCAGTGGTAGTTACCGGTCGTCCAGAGCTGCACTATCCCACTGGTCAGTCGGGCACAATCATGTTGAGACAAGGAAATTACCTATATCGCCATCCTCGCGCTCGATCCAAATGCTCAGGACGTTTGAGTCGGAACTCCAGCCCACCTCCCGCACACGGTATCCCCACTTCCGCTGCTCGCTGACCGCCTTGCCCGGCTCTGCGGGGTACTGCTCTCGTAGCGTGAACTCGCCGTGCCGCAGGCCATTGCGCTCGAAGAAGACGACATCGTGTCGGCCATCGCGTCCTGCGCCCAAGCCCGACCCCGATTCCGACTGGGCAGGGGAATCACCTGGGATGTTGCCAAATCTCTGAGTCCCAACAATCAGGTTGCCGGATGGGCGCCAGGAAAGAGCATGTTCGAGTCCTGGGACAGGTTCTGCGGTGCTTTGCAGCGCAGCCTCGCGCGAGTAAACGCGGATGGTGCGATGGGGTCTTGCCTCAGTCTGCATGCCATTAGCGAGCACGGTGAGCAGCGCGGACAGTTGTACTCACCTCGGTGGCACCTTCGAGCACGCTCACTGTGAAGTAGGCCCCGTCTCCGCGCCAGCTGATTCGGACGTGTCCATCGTCATCCGGGCTCGCGCCCACCGCCGTGGGAGGAATGGACGACTTCGCGGCAGCTTTTCCAAGCGATCCATGAAACTGGGTTTGCTTTGAGCCCCAGCCGACGTTGATCGGCGCGTCCTCGCCAAACTCCTTCGGATGCAAAGGCCCCTCGGACAGGACGTCAAACGTTGATGTCATTAGTAGCAACTTGTCCTCTCCTGCCGCGCGCGATTGAGTGAGATTGATATCTGAGTTTCAAGCGCTCCTTACCTGTCACGAGCACCAAGAGAGTATCGTCCGGACTCCACGCCGCGCCTAAGACCCCGCCGTCCACGGATCCCACCACCTCAGCCTAAGCACAAGGTAAACGTAATACTGTGCACAAGGCGCCCGAGGACGTACAGATGGTGTCTCATCGTCGAGCGCGATGGTAGTGATGTCCCCTGCTCGAGTAATGACGACGGCGTGGTGAGAATCCGGGAGGACATGCAACGACACAATCTCCGAACTGTCTACGCGGGCATTCCCTTTCGCTGTTCCTTTAGACCACGGATTGGCGGCGAGCTGCGTAGGCGTAGGGAAGCTGCTGACCAGAGCGGGCGTGCCCTGAGAAACATTGTGGCGCAAATCCTTCAAATTCGCGAGTGGTACTCACCTCCTCAGCAGCCACAGCTTCACCTCCGACAGTCAATATTGTCACGGTCGTCTCGCTATCATTAAAAACATCTTTGCGTTCCGTCGCGACCAGGAGCGAGTCCTGATCTAGATCTATGGCTGTAGCGGTGATCCTGGAGGGGTTGTCGGCAGACGAGAACTCGGTAACGGATAGCGAGGCATGCACCCTTTTCCACAGCGCGAGACTGCGCATGTTCTCTTCTGTTTTTTCCCAGTCAGTGAGGGCAATAGGAGAAAGTGGAGATAAGATGAAGAATGTGTGTACTTATCAGGACTGTGGCGGAGGTCCCAAATTATATAATATATGGTAACGTCAATTTGGTGTGGGAGAAACACACACACGGGCAAGCAGCATCAAACACATCCGGGTTGCGTTGGCCAAAATCAGCCAAAATCGTCACTTCCGCTCACGCACACCTACGTACGCGTACCAAAGTTGCGGAGTGACGTTCTATATCTAGCCGTTCACAGTATTAGGCTTCGCGGTGGACGACACAGCCGAGCTAATGCCCTTAGTGGACCTGTGGCTCGAGCTCATGGACCATCTCACCGCAGAAATGATACTATGCCTTCACCAGTAATGCAAAATCCCAAAATCTGCAACAGTAATGCAAAATTGGGTCTGCCTCCTTCATTTCTCAATCAAATATTCTGCTTCTTTTTGCAACAGAATCTCCTTGATCACAGGAATATTTCTGTGAAAACCGTTCGCGAAAAAATGAAGTAGCTGTGGAGATTTTTGAATTTCAAGTTGGACAGTTGACTGCTAAACGGCTTGAGCAGCTTCGGCTGACATGCGTCTTCAACCGTTTTGTCCCAAATTTCACACATGTATGAAGATGCCTACCACAATGTCTATGCTAATTCTCCGAGATGATCGAAGGGCATTTGGAGGATGTATGAGTGTACGAGCTCGAGAGCGTGACAGTCAGCCACCGAGTACCGTCGGTGTTTGAATCCCAGCTTTGCCGAGCATATCTCAATCTCAGGGCAGACGCGACGTCATTGCAGCGCGCGCAAAGTTGCATCCGCTCTCGTTGTCATCCCTCACTGTTGTCCCGCATTCTAGCTTCCTGCAATTACTGCCTGGTCCTCTCTCGACGCGCATGGGTCGGTTGAGTAAGAAGCAACTTCAAGCCATCCAGCATGAAGAGCGCGTCACCCGGGCGGTGGAATACTTGCGTGCATTACCAGAGGACCAGCGTAGGCACAAACTCAGCCAAACCGCTCGCCAATTTCAGGTGCGCTATGACACCCTTCGCCGTCGCTTTCTAGGCAACACACGGCCGCGCACCCTCGCGCACGAAACACAGCAAATCCTGACACACTCACAAGAGCGTGCTCTTGTCGATTGGCTCATCCACCTTAGCACCATCGGCCGACCCCTCAACAAGCGTACAGTGCGCAAGAAGGTCAAACACATCTCTGGGCGCAACCGCACGCCATTGCGCAAGTGGCTTAGTCGGTTCCTTGCTCGGCACAAGGAGCTCAAGCTAGGAAAACCGTCCGGACTCGACCCGAAGCGCGCGCGAGCGTTCAACGAGGCCACCGTCGAGCGGCACTTTGAGCTTCTTCGGAAGGTGATGGAGGAGCACCAGATTCCATGGGAGCATGTGTATAACATGGACGAGAAGGGTATTCAGAGGGGCAGGCGCAATGTAGAGCAGACGAAGTACGTGCTGCATAGATCAGAGCGGCCAGTATACAAGCTACGGAGTGCAAACCTGGAGCTCATCACCGTGATTGAGTGCGTGCGCGCGGATGGCGAGAGCCTGAAGCCCGCTTTCATTTTCCCGGGGAAGGAGTTCCATAAGGAATGGTTTGAGGTCGACCCGGATATTCTGTAAGATGATTAATTTGCCTGGTTCTCGATGCAGGGAGCTGACATCTCCTTCGTCCAGCATCTGTATGTCTCCCAACGGATGGACCGATGATGCACTTTGTGCTGAGTGGTTTCAGCATGCATTCATCCCTCAAGCAAATACCCAGCGGGTTTCTGATGCACCTATCCTCCTCATCTATGATGGTCATGGCTCTCATGCGACACCTGCCCTCGTTGAGCTCGCACTGAAGAACAACATCCACCTCTTTTGCCTTCCACCACACACCACTGATAAGCTTCAGCCACTTGATGTTGGTGTCTTTGCACAACTTGCCGATGCCTGGACGAAGCGCTGTGATGTGGTCTGTACTGAGACTGACAATGAGATGCGAAAGGAGGATGTCGTACGTGAGTACATGAGCATCCGTGAAGAAGCCATCACGCCACACCTTATACGGTCAGGCTTCCGTGCATGCGGCCTCAATCCTCTCAACCCTCACATTTTCAAGCCCGAGGACTTCGCACCCAGCAAAGTCACTTCTCAGCATGCCCACTTCCCTTCATCCTTCCTCTGCATCATTCAATCCACCAACCAGAATGCACCTGCCACCACCAGTGCCGAGGAAGAAGGCGACGGTTGCTTCAGGCCAACATGCATAGCCGCTGACGATACCCACGACCCTGACTTCTATGACGAGCTTTTCAACGACAAGTTTGACCTTACATCGCAAATCGGTGACGGCAATCTGTCCTCTGATGAAGACTGGAAATCGGCTACAGACGATGAGGTCTTGGACGATGACCTCAGCACGCGGTATGAGGCTACACGTCCCCCAGTTGCGGTATTTCGTCCCGACGGTACAATCCTGACATATAATGTTGAAGCCCCACGGCCAGTCTCCTCTGGTACAATAACTGAGTCCTCATCCTTGTCCTTGTCCTCAGTCTCATCCCGCTCCTTGGCATCCTCATCCTCATTCTCATCCCACTCCTCATCCTCCTCCCAGACCACTGCCACCACCACCGCCACCGACTCGCCTTACCTGCAGGATGTGCTCAAGACTGCACGTTCTGCTCATATACCATCACATGTGCGCTTTGCAGCATATGAGCAAGCTCTCCGTACACAGACAGAGCGTATTTCAGAGCTCCAGGCGCAGCTCGAGAGCTCTACTGTGCATGCGAGCATGGCTGCCCTTGAGGTGGAGGAACTACAACAGAAGCTCAATCACCGGGTTGCGCAAAAGAACGGCAAGTCACGCACACTCGTCACGGACTCCCGTTGTTTCACGTCTGGTGCAGGCCTGGCAGCATGGAGGGCACAGGAAGCACAACGTGCTGAGAGGGAAGCGATGAAGGAGGCGAAGAGGGTAGCACGTGAACGAAAAGCTGAGGAACAGGCCGCTCAGCGGCGGGATCTCACATATGCATACTCAGGCGGTCTTTCCAAGCAGCTGCTCCCGGACCTGCAGGCACTCGTCCAAGAGCTTGGAATCGCACTGGATCCTTCGGTGAAAAGGCCCACGAAGGATTTCTTGAAAAAGGCCATCCAGAAATTCTTCGAGGAGCACCCAGAGCATCAAGAAGAAGAATGCTACTGCGGCCTCTTCACTAGTAGGCAAGCACAAAAGCGTCCAGCCCCATCCGACGACCCAGATGAGAACGAGCCACCTATGCAGCGTCTCCGCTTGGATGCATTCACGCCGTCATCGTCCTCCAGCAGCTCTTTCCCCTTGCAACTGCTCTCTCCGGGTCAAGCTGACCATCTTGTTGCCACGGTGTGCACTCCCTCTCACGCCTCCCTCTCGTCCCGCTGGCCCGTCACAGCGCTTCAAGGTTCAGATTTTGCCAACAGGCTCCCGTTTTTGTCGCACGTCACCCCTATAGCTGATTCTTCCATTGCCTCGATTAGCTCTGTCTCTCTTCAACCGGCTTACGGTACCATACCTCCGAGTGAATCCCCTTCCAATGATCTTGCACCTTATGATCCTTATGATCCTTATAATCCTTTGTAGACCTTGTATATTGGTAATGCCTATCACGCCTGTAGGATAGCTTCATCCAATTGTATAATCGCTTAACTTGATGCCATTGAGTACACGGCAGACCACTAGTATAAGTGTTGTGCATGCGCGACGCCGTGCACACAGCGTTATCTCAGATCTGAGGCATGCCGAGTCGGAGACTTAAAATGCCGTCTAAACGCCTGTGACATTGGCGTGACTTCGAGCTCCAGAATTTTGCATTGCTGTTGCAGTTCAATCGTTGCCTTCGCCACACCTTCCAACTCATCTGTTGACCTCCAAAAAAAAGGGGCAGGCAGTCAAGACCGTTCGTAATCTACTGGTGAAGATCCGATGTGAATCGGCCAAGGATTGATGGAGATATTTGAATCAGAACGTGATTTTTGCATTACTGGTGAAGGCATCGTACCAAGCCTTGTTGAAATTTATAGTATTTGGAACGTGATGAGATCATGAGGTGCGCCGTATAAACTTGTCCTCATCATCAAAGCTCACACGCACCGCAGAATCAAACGCGCTCCGTTCTTTAATCACGGAGTAGAGATGGATCGCGACGCTCTCAGCAGCATGGATGATGGAAAGCATTCATACTGACAAATTTTGTCGCAATGAGCTCGCACTCGTTCCTCCCGAGCTTCGGTTACGATACGGGATTACTTCGTTTGAGGAGACGCCGGCGACTCTTACAGAGCAACTGCTTCCTCGCCGTGAGTATAATGACTCGCGATTCTGGGATGCGGGTTTGCTGGCCCCACGCTGTCCTGAATCAGGTCACATCCACACAGGTTGGAGGAACCTAAAGCGTAGGACGGCGATCCTGCTGAGGCATACTGAGGGCGGTCGTGCCTTGGCACAACCGTCCGCTGTGCCTACCATACTGGTATCGACGCTGGGCGCGCGTGCCGTGGCTTCCAACTCAATATTTTGCGCTTCTTGCTGCGATTCATAGATGAATGTGCGCAGAGATAGCTGTGCGAGTCGCCTTGAGACTTTCTGAGGTGATACCGCTGATGATGTCTGCAGCAACTCAAGGAGTGTACTGAAGAGTCAGGAACAATGACATAGCGGGCTCCTAATACTCATGTGCGACCTGGCTATCATGTAAGAGAACCCATCGATACTTATCCACAGTTTCCGTTCCCTGACCGTTCGCATTCGATCAAGAACAGCCTAACTATCCGCATTCGCCCAGGGGTGATGAGATATGATGATACAGGCGCGTACAAAGTCTCCTTCCAGCACCTAGAGATACACCTAGCATTCTGGCCTGACCAACCCCGCGCCAGCGCGATATTGCATGCCAAACGAGCGGCGCTTGAGGCGGTTGCCAGTGAGGACCCTTCTGATTCTTCCTCTCGCCATCCCCCTGACTCGGCCAATGCAGCATGTTGTACAGTCTCGGATGTCGAGAGCGATGGTTCGAAGTCCGGACGATGGCGAGTCCCTGGCCAGGATGGTACGGAGAATCTGCACGACCTCGATGGTACGGATGGATCAGACCCGTTAGCTCCTCAGTCCTTAGCCCTAAGTACTCATTCAGCAGCGGACTCCGTGGAAGCGTCGTTCAGAATGAAGCTCTTCGGCTTTGAGGCACGCTCGTGCCTCTGGCAGACCTTTGGTTCGAGCTAACGGACCATCCGGCCGCCAAGACCATCCGTAGCCACATGATACTGTACAAGAAACACGGAGAGATCGGTGTTGAGCCATTTCTACACAGGAACGTCATCACGCAGCGCACGCTAAGCATCTTGTCTAGGATCATCCATGATGCACGAGAAAGGGCGCCCTCCGAACGACCACGGAGGCGTCGAAATAGACTATGATGCTCTGAGTGGCTTCGCGAGTGTCAACGCCGATGCGCTATGGCGCAACGGCCTCGCGCTCGTTCCACCTGACCTTCGAGAACGATTGCGGGCTTGCCTCGGATGAGGACAAGCAAACGACTCCCCCGGAGCAAATACTGCTTCAGCATGAGTCTGGCAGCTTGTGCCCAAGGTTGGCAGCGCGTTCGTTGAGCTCAGGTTGTTCTGCATGATTCTCACGGCGTGGAGGATAGTAAAGCGCGGGGTAGCGACGCTACCAGGGGCGTTTGTGCCTTCGCACAAGCGATAGCTCTGTGTCTCCCATACTTATTCGGTGTTGACCGAAACATGGCATGCTTTCGTGCTGTCGTCTTTGTTCCTTCGATATCTCGATTTCGATCGGTGAATGCCTGCCGTGGCGCTGTACGCCTGATTTGCTAACGTCGAGACCGTGTCAGTCTGAAGATTCCATCCTATCGTGCTCGTGGTCTTTGTACTTGCCAACAAACCGTTTGCGAGTGTGATCGTTGAGGCGGACGAGGTCTACGCGAGAAAAATACATCCATGTCTACAACGGCGCCAATGAGACGTCCGTGAAGATTATACGGTCGTCAGATTGCATGAATACTGAAAGCATACCACCACCCGTCCCAGGTGATCAACCATCGAACATCGAGCCGTCCATACGCACGCCCATGGTCTGTTTGATGTCCATGCCCATCAGCTTCATCTTCCCGACCTGTCAGTGCGCAACAGCGTCCATCAGTTTGTCTCCACCGACGACAACCGAGGGAAAAAGCGCACCTGGACGCGTTCGTTCTGGACCTTGCGGAGCTCCATGAGTTGCTCCTTGCTCATGTAAGTCTCCCGCTCGACGGCGCGCCGCTTGTGGGTGCTTTGAAGCGCGCGCATGTCTGCCATCGGGTCGTAGGAGTCGTCTGCAGGAGGGAGATACTCTCCAGCGCGCAGTGCGGCCATGCGGCGCTCATACGCTTCCATGTGGTAGAATTTCTCGTGGGGGAGTGTGGCTACAGGGTGAAGCGTTAGTGGATACTTTGCAATGAGAATCGTGCAAGCGTGCCAGTGTTATAGTCCTCTACGAACTGCGCAAATTCTTTCTTCGTCTGTTCTTTGGATATGGTCTCTGGGTTGATCTTCCGCTCCTCGACGAGCCATGCGCGGAACTCTTGCTCCTTGTTGTACAAACTAGAGAGTCGCACAGCTTGAGAGTGTGTAACGATATGGGGCAAAGCGAGAAGACGCACTCTGACTCGTTGATTAGACCATACTTTCCCCACTGGTGACTGACAGCCATACTCCTCTGTTTCTATTGAGAGGTGCCAAACATGAGAACGGGTTGAAGGTGACGGAGCACAGACAACATGCCTTCTTATCCTTCTTGCTCTTCTTCTTCTCCTTTCGCACCTTGCTCCTGCTCCTGCTCCTCCGCTTCCTATGCTTCTCCTTCTTCCGCTTGCGCCTTTTGTCATCAGATGACTCAGACGAGGAGCTCGAGACAGATCGCGACCGGTGCCGCCTCTCCGTAGATCTATCCTTGTTTCTTCGCCGCTCACGCACGCTATCTCTCGAGCGTGACCGAGATGCCGATCGCGGTCTTTCCCTCCTGTGGTCTCGTCGCCCAGTACCTTCTCTATGCCTCGAGGGTGACCTTGACCTGTCTGGCGTCCTAACCCGCTTTGGACTGCGCGAGAGACGGCGCGGGGACCTGGACCTGGACCTGGACCTGGACCGATCACTTCGGCGAGGATGTGGTGAACGGGAGCGCAAACGAGCTCGAGAGTCGTGCCCCTCGCGCCTGCCTCCGCTGTCTCTTGGGGACCTGTCCCTGCGGTAGTCTCGTCCACGTAGCCGGTCCATGACTGTTGTTTCGTTTGTGCCCTTGAGGGAGGCTAGAATAGTAAAAATTGAGAGGATTGGAATGGTGGAGGGTGGAGAGCATGTGCCAGAGGAAGCGCCGACGCGAGCAGCTTGGAGGTGTAAGCTCCATCGAACATTAATGTTTCCAAAAAGAATGGCCAACGCCGGGATCGAACCGACGACCTTGGCGTTATTAGCACCACGCTCTAACCAACTGAGCTAGTCGGCCATGGGATGGGGGTTTTATCGTAAGGATACCTCTCACCAGTGGTAAATACTTTTGGGTCTGCTCTCGAGTCTCGCTAGTGCCAGTTTGCTGTCAAGAAACCCTCCATGGATTTGTGTAACTTATCAAGCATACGCTGCTCTACAGTCTTGTCGATCGTAAGTGAATGGGTCAAGGTCCGTATCTCTGGAAGAGACTTGGTTCGAGGAACCCCAAGGCAACAAACTAAAGTACGTCGCTTAATCACTATCACCACTCTCAGCACGGTCCGTGCACACTGGGGAAGTAAGGGCCGACGACGCGGATGTCAACAATACACGGTACGAGTGCACGAGATCACAGATACTCACGGCTTGGCCCACCCACAACTACTGACATGCGCGCCTTGAGGTTCCGCATCGCGTTGCGAATCTGGTCTATTGACACTACTCCCGTGGACAGGTCGACCGTTTGGAATGGCGGAAAGTCGTAACACACATGCACTGCCACGTCACGGAGAGTCGGTATCTTATTGAAGGTGTCGCCCAGGTGGTTGTCGGGAGCGAAGAGGAGACTGGCAAAATCCTGTACGCCCTGGTTGAGATGCGTGAGCTGCAGGATTACCCTACGCAAGCGTTTGCACGGCCGTGTCCTTGGTATGATGCTGTCACTGATCCAGGAGACAACATCGTGGACGTTTGCCTTTGGTTCCATAACCGAATGCATGTTGAATCCCAACAAGAGCTCTTCCAGAGCACCGAGATTTGAGATATAATGCTCGATCCGAGCTTCAAGTCAAAGTGCGAGCCTATCAACGTGCGGACTGGGACGTGAGGAGATAGAGCGGATGTGAGCTATTTCTCACCATGGTGTCGAGATTCTGTCCTCGCTGGCAGCGTAACAGATCTTGTTTCTCCAAAACATAGTCCGAATCGAATGACAGAGGTGCCGAATGCGTGTTCGTAGGGAAACGTCGGAGACTCAGAGACAGTCCACTGGGGAGTGAGCACCTGTCAGTTCCATCGGCATTGATGATCTCCAAGCCATGGTGCGCTCAGATTGGAAGACCCACACTCACGTTTATCACGAGGTTCGAGAGAGAGCGACATCGAAGCCTACGACTGGCAAGGCTTCTCAGTCTCATATAGCCGGGGTCCAGCGGGTCTTCTGTTCCGTGGATCATATCAAACGAAACATGTAGGAAGAGACTTTGGAGTGTTTCCAGCGCCCAGACCAGCCGACAGATGTCGATGGGTCGGCGAAACTGGGCTGAGAGGAAGAGTGTCGCAAGCGCGCGGTATTGCGCGAAGTGGTTGTTCCATAGCATAGGGTAAGGCCACTCGGAGAGATAGCCCCTTACGTACACGACAGCACGAAGACTCTGCAGCTTCTGCACGAGCTCGGTTCTTGTGAACGGGACGTAAGTGACATGATTACGATTCGCGCTGCTGCTACCTTCCCAAGGAGTGATGAAGAGATGACGAACAAGAGTGGCAAGGTGCGGACGCCTCGCCACGGTATCGAGGAGCCAATCCACGTCTTCCGATTTTCTGAGGATGAGACAGGTGGAATAGTAGTGGAACAAGCTACGATCCGTCCAGTCGCGGCAAGTGAGCGCACAGGCTTCGAGTGTCCTCGCGGCGTCCTCGATGTATACCAGCCGCCATTGTATAGTGGCGTTGAAGGGATCCAACGTCTCCTGGTGTGGCGCGCAGTAGTCAATGACCGCTTCGCATACCTCCAAAGGGACATTGTAGGAGACCATCCACGGAGAACTTGACGACATACTTGACTAACGGTGTGGATGGGTTCGGCAAGGAAGTCGTCGAAGCCCAGCCCGGATTGACAAAGCTTATAACAGCGGAGGGAGTGAGGCCCTTGGAAAGGCTGAGTCCAACTGGCGCCAGCCTAGCGTGTGCAACGACGAGGCTGTAAAGCTGCTCCGACTCAGTGATATGACAGCTGACAGCGTGTGCAAGACACTGTCACCTGAACCCCGCACAGCCCGCGCGACCTGACACCCAGTGAAAAGTCTGTGCGGGCGCCTGAGCTCCCGTAGGCTTCACATATGCGCGCGCTATGTCGCCCGAAATCGGGACCACTTTCACGATGCGAGCATATACGCATATGGCGGCATCTGCCC